>CATIWR010041449.1:0-16627 GCA_949677035.1 Omphalea diandra | reverse complement strand
GTCATTTGCAAATTTCTCCTTCTGGCGAATAATTTGATGCATCGAGGTAGCTAATATTTTAGAGAGAAAAGTAGTGAAGGCTTCTTTAAGATCTAGACTAGCCCATCCTCCCAACTGATAATATCTTTTAGACATTCTTTGAAAGTGTAAGTCTAAATCTTTCTTTAGTAAAACATCGTATGTTGAAATACTCTCTTTTGATAATGTCAATTGCTTATTGGGGTTTGTCTACCAACTCTACATAAAGAATTCCTAAGAATTCTGCAACTCTCGGACTTTGGACCATCATGAGCTTCAAATACTCGTCACATGCCATATACTAATCCTGGATCTGACCTATTGCCTTTGTTATGAATTCCTCTAAGACTTGTCGAACAACTGCTTCAAGTTTTTTTATTTGGGAATCAATCCATGCCCTAAACCCCTGAAACTTGTCTCTGTATAGATCTAGACTAATGTTATCCACTGTGAACCAAAGATCTCTACTATGGTAGGCTGATTGCCATTCTGGTTCAGGTCTTGAGGTATCCATTTCGTTAGGAGGATCTACAGTATAAACAGGATTAGTAGTTGACTCCTGTGTATGAGGACCAACTATAAACTGGACAAGAGTCTCTTCTTCTTCACTTTCTTCTTCTTCTTTTTCTTTTTCTTCTTCTTCTTTAGTAGAGCTTGAGATTTTTTACTCAGACTGAGAGAGGAATGAGGTAGATTTAGAATTAACCATGGAAAGGGAAGGAATAGAGGCTATAATTTTTTCTAGGTAAGAAGTGATAGGGTTCATCATATGGCTTTCAAGTGGCTTTTGTTGGTTTGGTTTTTTTACTAATTCTGTTGAAGTTGCAGTATGTATAAAAATGTCTTTGGCTTCAGGATTCATGGGAAATTTTCCCGCTCACATTTTCTTGTGGAAAAGGTCAGTGGAAAGGCCAAAGTGTTCTTGCTCGGTAGTGGTTAGAATTCTAAGGATAAGAGGTTTGGCTGGGAAAGTCTGAGGGATAGAAATTTTGAAAGGATTATGGATTCGGTGTTAGGTAGGTTTTGAGAAGTTTGGAAATCCTTCTCAATCCTCTTTAGTTGGTCTTTTAGCTTTTGAATTTCAGTTGCTTTTCTTCGGATCTCCTCAGTTTGAGCTCGTTGATCCACCAACTGCATAACCTCCTTATGTTTCATTGCTAACTGAACTTGTAACTTGATCATTAACTCATAAACATCCTTTTGATGTTCTAAGAGTGTATCGTCCACCTTCTAGATTTGCAGTGATACTTTGTCAACCTTTCACTCAATATTACGCAAAATCTGATTATGAACCTACGTATTATTTGACTGCCAGTTTAGTACTGCTTTTCGCTGGCGCTATGTTCAAAGGCTAGCCTTTGGAGTATACTCCAGTAGGATTCTTGATGTTTGTCGTGGTTTGTATCTGGGTGTTTAGGTTAGTCTGATCTGGCAAAGGAGGAAAATCCTCCTCAGAGAGGGGAGTTTGGTACATACAAATCTGAGGTAATGATGCATGTAAAGGCTCAGTTGTTTGAGTAGTGGATGAAGAAGATTCCTTCTTGATCCATTTTAAGGCTTGGTTGTACAAGAAAGGGTTGTGTTTTGAGGTGGTTTGTGATGAGGTGAGAAGGTCTTAAGTGGTTGATCTAGTGAAGGTTGAGTCTTAACAAGGTCTAGACCATATTTGACAACACAATCATATTTACCTAAAGGTTTACCTAACAATCCCACTGAAGGATCTCCATCCTCGAATCTTTTCCTCATATCCTTCTCTGAACACCTTTCCTTTTTTCTTTTTTATCTTCATCTCTTCTATATCTTCCCAGTTATAGAGACAATCATCACAATCACGCTGGTCAAAGAAACAATGACCATCTCTTTTAAACGGATAGATAGGGGTTCCATCATTAGTAAAGTAGACGATGGGAATTCCTTCCTCAGGCTCATGAGGAGTCATCATAAATTGCGTCGAGAAGAAACTTCCACCTTCAAGAGGTAGAGATCGTTCGAATCTCGTCTCTATCGTTTCGTCTGCTCTTCGATAGTATATTGATTTTGATGACTATATGAGCTAAGTAGTTTCATATAGCTTTTCAAAACTAGTCACCCACTTTTCTAGGACCAGTTAAAGTAGCTCGGTCCTAGAAATCTATCTAGGAATATGAATGCATGTTGGAGCATTTTGGGTGTCTACCATGATGAATAAAACATCATTTTCATATGGAAGCGACAGATCACTGGTGTGATTTTGGATCCGGTATATCATCTGATAATGAAGAGTGGTCGTTGTGGCAGAGGCAACTTGAGGGGCTCCAATAATTTGGATATGGACCTTTATAGCATTTAAAACATGTGAATCTCTAAGAGACAAGTCGAAATTGGGATATAATGTAAACATTACTGATCTCACGTTAAGAAAAGCTTCAACCTCCTAATAATTGCATGCTGATATTCCAGATAGCGGTTATCTAATAGGGCTACTCTAGTAAAGACCGACAAGCCCTTCTGCCCATAATAGCTGATGGCTATCCTTATAGCTCATAAATGAATGTGGGAATATCCCTGACTTATCCATTGCTGAATAGATTAAGGTGGGATCTCAAGAGAAATAAACTGTTCTTTTCCAGTGGCCTAGATAAAACACTGATTGAAGCTCGAGGATTGGACATACTCCTTAATAGACTTAGGGGACTATCTAATTAAGGTCTTGATGGATATGGTCTAGGAATTTTTGTTTTTATGGAAAGCATCATATGGGTTAAGAAAGAGAATGAACGTACCTTGTATCTTTTGGTTATTAGGAATATAGCTAAGTTCATAAAGATAGTATATTTTAGAGGATGTGGATTATTTAAAGGTAGGAGGTGGAGGAATAGTAGCGGTTAAGGGGATAGAAGGAATGACTTATGAAGATGAGGTTGTTTCAGAAGTTGAAGGTGTAGCAATGCTAAGTGTTTCCATATTGAGAAATTGACTCTAGCCTCCTCTCATACATACTATTCACAATAAAAATTTCAAACGTGAAGTTAAAATTATACAAATAAATTTTTGAATAGAAAATTAAAAAATTTTAAAAATAAAATTCTAAACATGAATTAGAAAAATCTAAAAATAAAAATTTATTTAAATATTAAATTAAAATCAAAACTAATTTCATATATTTTTCAAAATTTGAGTATATGAGAATTAGTAACAATATAATAGTTTATCATGAAGTACTTCATTCAAATTTAATAGATTTGCTCTTAAAATTATTCTATGCAAAATTGAAGATATGAATTAATAAACAATCATTTATTATAATTATATCACATACATGTAAAATTTATAATTATTTTTTATTTATTATTTTTAATTATAAAAATACGTAATATTATTTGTTTGATTGATTATTATGATTTTACTTCATTTAAATTCAATAACTTATTTGAAATTATACCACATAAGATTAAATGTATAAATTAATAAATAATTATTTATTATAATTATCTCACATATATATAATTTATAATTATTTATTGATTTTATTTTTTATTATAAAATATTTAATATTTTTTATTTGATTGATTATTATGAATTTATTTTATTCAAATTTAATAAATTTTTTTAAAAAATTATAACATATAAAATATAAATTATAAATTAATAGATAATTTTTATTATAATTACCTTTGTACATAATTATAAAATTTAATAAATTTATTTTGTTATTTTATTTACTTAATAATAAATTTATATAAAATAATAATTAATCATTTGATTAGCAAATTAATTACTTAATTAAAATAAAAATATTAAATTTATTTAAAATATATTATTATAATCTAGCGCAATGCGCAAAGTTTATGATTAGTATATATGTAATTTGATTATAATTGTATCCGACTTCACTCATAGTGAGTCGATGACTCTTGACCTTCTGATTCAATGATTGGGCGAGTTTTACAATCTTAGGCAAGATAAACTTTTTACTTTTAACTAAAATACTAGAAGCTCTCTGAATTTTATAAAAGTATACTGTTTCATCCTTATATTTTAAAAAATAAATTAAGCAGTCCTAATTAATTTCTATTTTTTTTGGCAGTTAAAGATAAAAATTTCAAATATTTTATTTAATACCATAACACTCCTATGTACAACTCATGTACAATTTTGCTTATTTCCTCCTACTTTCTCGTTAATCAAATACTCTCTTAACACAATATCAAACTGATATAACTTAAATTGACAACATTAATCATACACATATAAAAAAAAAACTATATCAAAATCACAGAATTAATAAAAAAAATAAAAGCATTTAAAGAATAAAGTCAAAATTAGACATCACCAAAATTAGTCAACTCATATTAAAATCGATAAATTAGTTTTGGTTCAATCTATTATAAAGGAGCTGAATAATTTTTTTTATGAAGAGATCAATGTTTCTTAGATAAGAAGCAATATTCATACTAACCTTAATACACAAATACCTCAATCTCAATTTGACTGTTGCACTATCATCATTTTTACATAATGAAACATTTTAAATTAAATTCTTACAATCAATATCCAACGACAAATTAAATTCTCCATCACAGTCTTGATAAATTAAATTCTCTCTTCAAACTCTAAGAAAGTGGGATCTGATTCACTTTCCATTAATTGCTTGAGCTCTCTTTCATCATAACTATTTCTCCTTTTCTTCTTATTTCTATAAATTGATTAAGTTTTCACATATTACTTATAATTTTACATTGATGGAGGAGTAAAAAAGCTTGTATTCTTTTGAAATAAATAAATCGGTGACCACTTTACAACTTGTCCCTTGCTATAACCATTTCCTCTGCGTCCAATCAAATCTATCGAGGTGGAAGTTAAGCAAATTATTGACAAAAATTTCCTTAAATCATTTTTTTGCATTCATAAATCAACCAAACAAGTTGACTCCTTGTCAATCAATATCCTTTTCTTGCTCCACTTTGCACATTTAGTGAATACATAAATATAAAATGGTCACTAATGAGTTTAGTATTTTTAAATACAAAATCAAAGCGATCAATAAACAGTTTTGCAAGACCAATATTAAAGAAATTATAATTGTAGGTTGAGAAGTTAATGACAATTTTGACAAATAAAAATAACTAACACTAGAATTTTACATGTTGATAACAGCGTAGTCTTGGCCAGGTAGAAGGGCAGATATAAAGAGTAAAGGCAATTTTGATATTTTATCTGAATTTAACGGAAATTTAATAAAAAGACTTTAAAATAAACAGTGACAAATAATATGATTATATATATTTTTTAAATACAAGGATGAAATGTATATTTTTACAAAATCTAAGGATTTTTTAAATATTTTACCTTTTCAACGCACGACCACGACCCGACTTTTTTTTCCCTTTATTTTCTTGAAGCTCGAAAGTCAAATTGGCTTGGGCACTATAAGAAGAAGAAAATTGAAATTAAAATTTAAGATGAGAAACGAGATGGGAATACCATGAGATATGATGCAATTCTGGGCATACACAATCAACAACAACAACATGATGAATAATAACAAAGTTTGTTCATTTGTTATTCCTTCCCCAGCTGAGGATCAGAGGATTTTGGAAGCTACAAATTGCACACAGGGTACCATTTTTATTTTTTGTTCTTGGGTTTTGTTTCCACCGATCGCCTCTCTTTTTGTCTCCCTCCCTGTCTCTCATAATCAGAAGAGACCTCAGGAACCAAACCCATATGCACAAACAACAAACCCTTCAAATCTCTCCTCTCTTCTCCACTCTTTATATATGTTATTTTTTTTAACTTAAAACCTATAAAAGAAACATATTTTCGAATTCTTCCCTTTTTTTACTCATTCTAATGAATTTTTGCAAAATTATTAATTTTTTTACTATTTTTATTGAAAGTAATAACCCTAGATTTGTAAAAAAATGATTAAAGATTGAATCTTTTTGAGCTTGGATCTGAGTTTTTGATAGATCGGTTGGGTTTAAAGAAAACCCATATTTTGGAATGATTAAATGTATAAATCTGGGTGAAATTAAGGGATTATATTGGCTGAAAAGGCAAAAAGGGGAAATTTTTTTTTTTTTCAATTGTCGGGGTTGCGAGGAACAAAAGATAAGAAAATGGGAGAGCAAGGTGGCTTGGAAGGTAGCCAGCCTGTGGATCTTTCCAAGCACCCTTCTGGCATTGTTCCCACACTTCAGTAAGTCATTTTCTTGTTTTCCTTGATCCAATCAATCGTAATATCGGGGCTTCTGTGTTTGATTTATAGGATTTGATTGTTGGAGCTGGTTTTGTTTGATTTTGTACACAAGGCACCATTTTTATTTTTTGTTTTTGCGTTTTGGATTGATTTTCTGTTTTCAATTACGGATTGATTCAATCTTAACAAGTTACCTATTTCCGTCTTTCTGCAGAAGGTGTTCGTGCCGGAGCCAAAGCAGCTGCTGTCACTGCTGTAGGCAGTGCTGTCCCTACTGTATGTGGTTCTCTGTTTTTGTAGCAAAGATCTATTCCTTATGGTATTTTATCATCTGGGTTGAACTTAAAATGGGAAGAAAGTAATTGGATCTGTGGTGGTGGTGAATGGTTCTTAATTCTACCATCCATTATGAGTGCCAACCAGTTTTGCATCTTATAAAATAATATAGAGAAGATTTTTGTTGTATGGCCTGTTAATGAATTTGCAAACCTGGGTCTTTAGGATGTTCTTTATTGTTCCTTTATTTGAAAAATTGAATACTTGTGGTTAGGGGTGAGCAAAAACTGGACCAGACCGAAAAAATTGACCAAACTGATTTAATTTGGTCAGCTGGTTTGATTTTAATTTTAAAAAGTTTTGGTTTTCCGTTTCGGTTTGGTTTTTTATATAAAAATCAAATAAATTAAAATTATTAATAAATTAAATCAAATTGAATTGAACTAAATTAAAAAATATATATAATTTAATTAAATTGAACTGAAATTTTATAAGTTTGGTTCGGTTTGTATGTTTGTGAAATTTGGTTTAATTAGTTCAGTTTATTTGGTTTTTTAAAAAATTTTGGTTTCGTTCGGTTTGTAAAATATAAAATTCTGTATGACTGATTTTAGTGAAAAAGCAAACCGAATAAACTGAGCTGATTGATTTGTTTACCCCTACCAGTGGTAATAATATTTGTGCAGAGGAGCAAATTGGCTTAAACAGTTAAACCAGATGTGGTATAACTAGTGAATAAATAAATATAGGCCAATTTAGTTTGATTGGAGACCCTCTTTGCTTCTGTTATCTTATTGCCTCGAGTCTTTGCATCATTGTCTTAGTATTTTGGTACTCTTAGAAACTGCACAAGTAGTTTGGTTACGCATAGCAAGACACAGAAAATACATGACGGTTTACTCTTAAAGTTACTATTTTCTTTTGCTACTTCCATATGTCAGAGGATGACTTATTCCTTATGATTTGGTTTTTATTTGTTTGTTCTTTTTTCTTGTAATCTCAGTTGGTTGCTGTTCGTGTGATTCCTTGGGCAAAGGCAAATCTCAATCACACTGCTCAAGCACTCATTGTCTCTGCTGGTATGATCCAAGCGTAATAGTCTTTACAGCTTTGATAATTTTTAAATTAGTATTATGCATTTCACGCATGGTAAATTAGTTTTTAATATTTAACAATCTCATGAAAAAAGGAATAATAGGATATCTGAAAATTTTTTAAGCGGGATTACATGTATAAAGTTTGTCCTTTCAATGGTGGAGGCTCAAATTGCACCATTGTAGGATATGCAAAAACAAGCATGAGCTAGGTGAAGACATCAGCTATCAGTTGATGAAAGTTTTGGTGTTTTCTTTTTAAACAGCATCAGTTGCTGCTTTCTTCGTTGCTGCTGACAAAACCATCTTGGAATCTGCAAGAAGTATGCCTACTATGACAAAACAACTTAAGATACTGAATATCAATGCAAGTTTATGTTGCAATCAGGCGTACGATACCTGGTGTTTGTTGTTGTGTAAGGAGCCACTGTAACCATATTGAATTTCTTTAGCGCTGTTGTACTTTTGTGGCTCAGCAGTCTGTAAGCATTTTTGTTAAAAAAATTTCAAGCTTTAGTTAAAATTGTTTGCATGGAATGATAAATTCTGCAAGCAAAAGAAAATAATTTTATTTGCTTTAGAATTTTGTGGGGATTTCCCACTGCAATATAGGTTGAATTGCTGTTTTAATGTTCGATGTTGCTGCATCAAGTGAGCAAAGAATTAACAGCTAGGAATGAGCATTGGATGGGTTTCATTCAAAGCGCAGCTGAATAAAAAAAACTGAATAACTGAAATACTCTTAAAATCGAATCAAATTGAATTAGTTATAAAACTGAATCAAATGGAAGTAAAAAATTTGGTTCTGTAAGCAGATTGAGATATGATTATAGATTTATTTTTTTAAAAAAAAAACTCGAAGAAAAAGTGCTTTTTGAAAAAAAAAAAAAAACTAGAAGAAAAGGTGTTTTCCCATACACTAATATGAAATAATTAGCAGTCTACAGAGTATTAAAGATATGAAGATGTGAAGGAGACAAGATATTAACAGTTTTTCCATACATCAACGAAAATAAAGTGTTTTACAAAGTAAATAAACTAAAAATCAATTTATCAACTAAACAAGTTATAATATATCTCTCACTCATACATCTTAAAAAATTAAAGATATGGAGAGTACTTCTGGTGATATATTCAAGAAGAGATTTGCTAGAAGACTTGGTTACAATGATGAGTTTAAAAGGATTTCCACTTTCAAGTTTGGTGACAAAAGTGGATCTTTTGAGTATCAAATGGAGGAGAAATTTTGTAGGATCGATTATGTGAATAGAAGCAATAGCATTAAAGGAAGAAACAATAAGTACTTGAAGAAATTATCCTTGTGTTTGTGGATCTTCTATGTAAGCATTAATAAGAGGAACACTCATGTCAAATGTGTTCCTTTAATTAAAAAATGAAGAAAGAAGGAAGAAGAAAAAAATGAATAAGATAAGACATACAGAAGAGGAAGAAGAAGAATAAGAAAAGATTTTAGTGTTCTTTTAACTTTTGTAAACGGTAACACATGTTTTACAAGATGAAGGATTTCTTTGTTTTAGATTTAAAAGACATAAATGCCCCTAAAGGCATGATAAAATTACATAAAAGTTTTATTTGTTTTATTTTGGTTCAATTTATTCGATTTTCATTTATACTAACTGAATTGTAAACCAAAAATCGAAAATTTAAATATTAACAATCGAATTGAATCGAATTGGTTTGTTTAATTCAGTTTTTCGGTTTAGTTTGCTGACCCCTATTAACAACCATTGTTCAATTTCAATAACATGCAAATGTATTGATCTTGAAGTCATATGATAATACTTGAAATTTCTATTTGGACTGCACATTACACTCCTAACTTGCTCTATATGCTAGGCGATAGGCATGGCATGGAAAGTACCATTTTTCAGTTGCTCATAGTTTTGCAAAACATCATGTCTTAGATTTTTTTTTCTTTGGGGCACATCAACAATATTTAAAGATACATAAACTATTACTCTTTGTACTCTAAATCTTTTTTTTTCCTCCTTAATGTTACAAGGGAATTTAGGTTTTTCTTACTATGTGTTTTATCTGTGTTAGTTCAAACAGACTTATATCACATTTTTTCAATTCACTAAAAGTTATTCTTTAGAATCTCATAATGAATTTGAATTTAAAATAATAACAAAGGTAAAATTCGAGTCAATATTGTTTGCGAACTCTTAATTTGTCATCAATATCTAAATAAAATTAAAAAGAATTAATCAATCAATATATTTTATTAATGTTAGCCTAAAAATTAATTTTAAGGTGATAGTTCTTTATTTTTGTTATATTTTTAGGACTAGTTTTTCTGTTAATTAAGTCTATTTTAGAGAAAAAAATACTAGATAATATCTCACTTTTGATTTGTAATTTGTAATTTTATAGGAAATCCTGAAAATTTGAGCTTATTGGTGAAATATGAAAGTTTTTTGGGTCAAATTGTGCAGTTTCAAAAGTTCAACGAACAAATATATATTCTAACATTTAGGGAGCCGTTTTAATATTTTTCAAGACAGAGTTTGAGTTCTATTTTCATTCAAATTTGGAAGATCCGAGAAGACCATGCAAAATTGAAAATCTCATCGGCTCCTATTGAAGAGATGAAGTTTGGTTTGATTTCTAATTGGTGGAGGATTCTATTTTTCCTATTTTAAAGAGGAATAGAATACTATAAATAGGAGAGGAAAAAAAGAAAGAAGAGAGGAGAATTATAATCATTATTATTTTTAGAGAATTTTTTCTTTGTTTATAGAGAAAAAGTCATCCAAAAAAGAAGAATTATTGATCAACTATCAAGTTTAAAGAGAAGAATACAAGAGTTTTTATCATAAACACTTTTCTATTTTATTTTCTCTTTATTTTGATGTTGGTTAGTAATTCAATTATGAACTAAACTAATTAGGCACTTGGGTATGATGAACCCTAAAATGAGTTTTGAATTGTGATTTTTTAGATAATACAATCTTTTCATTATTTATGGAATTCAATTATGTTGCTTTTTATTTTTTTGAATTGATATATTTGAAATATTAATTCTTGTTTTAATTTTTTAAACTTAGATTGAGAAATCAAGTTATTGAATAGATCTATCACAATTGAAATGATTAGTACCCATATAGATAAGATAACATAAATCTTTCGGATTAGGGTCAAACCTAATAGTGAAATTTAAGAAACTATAATGCAATTTTATTGGTTTTAATTAGAAAGAGATTTTGATTAATCAACCTAGAATTATTTGTTAATGATCTTGAGAAATACTTTAACATACTAAAGGAATTTTCACGGTTCCATAAACATTGAATTAGATTGTATTGTCGGAAAATCAATTTCTTAATAAGTTTTAGGGAGATTCAATGCTTGAGTGCTATTTGTCATATTGATCACATTTTTCCACTCTCTAGTTTATATTTTCATTATTGAATTGTTTTATTTTATTAGTTAATTAATTCACTTAAAATTACCAGTTAAATAATAGAGAAAAAGCTAATACTAGTACTTTTAGTCCTTGAGGGATCGATACTCGATACTCTTAAGCTATACTATACTCGATATGTGAATTTGTTTATTCGATCTACAAGTATTAGCGACAAATCATATCAAAAGAATTGTTTATCATTTGTCAAACAATTTGTATAATGCACCAATGTGCTATTATTTTATATTATGTTATAGAAAATTATCATATTAGAAAAATATTTTCAAATAGGAAATTTAAAAATTCAATTGCCATAATAAAAAAAAACTTTCTAAATTATAAATTAAAAAAAAGTATAAATCTTAAATAGGAAGTCAAGACTATATAAAAAAAATATTCTAAATAGAAAATTAGAAAAACTTAAAAAGTAAAAATTTAAAATTACTTCTAAATAGGAAATTATAAAAACTTAAAATTAAAATTTTTAAACAAGAAGTCAAATATTCTGAATAAAAAATTAAAAAATTTTAAAAAATAAAAATTTTACACTATAAAAAGCCAAATTTTAAATCAATTCTTTATTATTTAAATATATAAAGGCCAATAATAGTGTAATAAATTGTCAAAAATTACTTTGTTCAATTTTAATAAATTTTCTCTTAAAATTGTGTCACACTAGATAAAATATATGAATCAATATACTATCTTTTGTTACAATTATCTATGTATATATATTTTGTAATTATCTTTTAATTTTATTTTTTATTATAAAATACTTAATATTATTTATTTGATTGATTATTAGGTATTACTTTAGTAAAATTTAATAAATTTTTTCTTAAAATTGTGACATATAAGATTGAAAATATAAATCAATATATAATTCTTTATTACAACTAATTCTTTTATGTAATCATAAGTTTTTAATTTATTTTATTATTTTATTTACACAAAAATATTTTTTATAAAATAATAATTAAATTTTAACTATTATCTATATATTAATTTTTAATTGATTAATTAATATTAAATTTACTTAAGCTTTTTTATTATAATAATACCACATATGCGTGGTTTTATTACTAATATAGTATTATTTTCAATTTTAATATTAATTTTAAATTATTATTTATTATTTATCAAACAATCTGTATATTGCAATAATGTATTATTATTTTATATTATGTTATACAAAACTGTCATATCAGAAGAATATTTCTAATTGAGAAACTATAAAACTCAATTGCATAATTAGAAAAACTTTTTAAATTAAAATTTTAAAAATTATATATTAGAAGAATATTTTTAAATTGGGAACTAGAAAATTCAACTGTCATAATAAAAAAATTTCTAAATTAGAAATTTAAAAAGTAAAAATTGTAAATAGAAAGTCAAGATCATATAAAAATAATATTGGTTGTTCAAAATTTTATATATATAAAGAATTATTTATTTAAGTTTAATAATTTTTTTTTAAAAATGTGTAACACAAGATTGAAAGTATGAATTAATAAACAATCTTTTATCATAATAACCTTATATATGTATATATAATTTGTAATTCTTTATTAATTTTATTTTTTATTATGAAATTTTTAATTTTATTATGAAATTTTTAATATTATATGTTTGATTATAAATTACTTCATTCAAATTTAATAAATTTTATTTTAAAATTGTGTGACATAAGAAGGAAAGTATAAATCAATAGATAATTTTTTTATTACAACTAACTTCGTAATTATAAGTTTTTAGAAATTTATTTTATTATTTTATTTATTTGATAATATTTTTTATAAAATAATAATAATTAAATCTTAATTATTATTTACATACTTATTTTAATTAATTATTATTTAATAAAATTAAATATTAAATTTCATTTAAATTTTTTTATTATAAACATGCCATGTAACATGTGGATACACAATTAGTATATATTATTAATTAAGTCTCAGAATTAGTTTTAAACAATTGCTTACTATTTGTCAAATAATTATATATAATACAGTTATATATTATTATTTTACATTATGTTATATGAAAATGCTATATCCAAAACTATTTTTAAATAAAATATTAAAAAACTCAATTTGTTATAATAAAAATAATGTATAAATTAGAAATTAAAAAATCTAAAACTAAAAATTCTAAATAGGAAGTCAAAATCATGATGACAAATATTTGTGCAGATAATTAAGAAAACCTAAAAAGTTAAAATTCTAAATAGGGAGACAAAATATTCTAAATAGCAAATTAAAAAACTTAAAAAGTAAAAAATTTCAAAGTACTTTGAAAAAGAAAATTAAAAATTCTAAATAAAAAGCCAAAATTTAAATTAATTTTATTAATTATTTAAACTTTTAGGTATACAATAGCAAACGACAGTGTAATAAATTGTTATCAACTATTTTATTTAAGTTTAAAATTATGTTTCATAAAATTGAAAGTATTAATTAATAAATAATTTTTTTACAATCATCTCACATATTTTTTTATTATAAAATACTTAATATTATTTATTTAATTGATTATTATAAATTATTTCATTCAAATTTAATAATTTTTTAAAAATTATATTACATAATATTAAAAAATATTAATTAATAGATATTTTTTTATTAACTCTATATGTAATTATAAATTTGAAAATTTTATTTTATTATTTTATTTTACTTGATAATAATTTTTTTATAAAATAAAATTTTAATTTTAATTATAATTATTACATATATTAATTTTAATTAATTTAATTATTTATTTAATAAAAAATATTAAATTTATTTAAAATTTATTATTACAATCACCACTATTAATTCTAAAGGAGCATCCGTTGGGTTAGGTCGATGACATCCTGAATGACGCCATTAAGATAAAATTTTCCTCAATTTCATTCACGAATTAATATTATGGATTATAAATGCCCAGAAACAACTCTTATACTTAGAAATCATTGTTGATTCTGTTTATTGGCAACAACCCCAAATGGCCACTAGTACTGGTACCAGTTCCAACCTAAAAACACCATTATCATCTCCTACTCTGCCACTTCAAGACCGAGTAGCCATAGTCACAGGCTCATCCCGCGGCATAGGCAAGGCCATAGCCATCCACTTAGCCTCACTGGGGGCAAAACTCGTCATCAACTACTCTTCCAACAAAGATCAAGCTGATCTTGTAGCTAATGAAATCATTTCCTCTTCTTTTTCTACTCTTCAGACTAATGATAGCCCACGAGTGATTGTGGTCCAAGCTGATGTATCAGAGCCAGCCCAGGTGAAGTTATTGTTTGATGAAGCTGAAAGGGTATTTCGATCAGAGGTTCATGTGTTGGTTAATTCAGCTGCCATTATTGATCCCAAGTATCCTACAATTGCTGACACTTCTGTGGAGGACTTTGATCGCATCTTTAGGTACTTTGTTTTTGGCCAATTAGAACTTAACTGAAGTTTGAACTTTTTCAGTTTATCGCAGTAAATGAACGACAGTTCATCTGTAGGACATGACATGCAGTAATTTAACAGATTGTGTGCTCTTGCAGTGTGAATTGCAGAGGCGCATTCCTATGCTGCAAAGAGGCAGCCAATCGGCTAAAACGAGGAGGAGGAGGAAGAATAATAATGGTATCATCCTCATTAGTGGGTTCATTGAAGCCAAATTTAACAACATACACAGCATCAAAGGCAGCAACGGAAACCATGACTAGAATACTAGCAAAGGAACTGAAAGGGACTAAAATCACTGCAAATTGTGTGGCACCTGGGCCTATTGCCACTGAAATGTTCTTCACTGGAAGGAGTGAGGAGTATGTGAAGAGCGTTATTGAGGTCTGCCCTCATGGCAGGCTTGGTGAACCCAAGGATGTGGCTCTTGTTGTTGGGTTCTTGGCTAGTGATGCTAGTGAATGGGTTAATGGACAAGTCCTTCGTGTTAATGGTGGTTATGTGTAAATAATTGTGTTGAAACATATAATAATATGTTTTAATGTAGTGTGATTGTATGATAACATTTTTTTTTTTTTTTTGGGTATTCACAAGTGTTTTGAGAATTGAATCAGTCAAATAAGATTAATTCAGACCCAGTAGTAGAATATCCCTAGGATAGGGTACGAAAGTCCCTTCACGTTGCTACCCACCGCCTCTCTCTGTTTGCCTTTCTCTCTCTCTCACAATCAGAAGAGACCTCAAGGAGCCAAACCCAGATGCGCAAACAACGCACTCTTCATATCTCTCCTCTCCTCGCCTTATACGTGTTCGTTATTTTAAATCACAACCTATAAAAGAAACATATTTCGAATTCTTCCCTTTTCTTTCTTCTCTGCTAATAATCTTTTGCAAAATTATTAATTTTTTTACGATTTTATTGAAAGTAACAACCCTAGATTTGTAAAAAATGATTTAAAGATTGAATCTTTTTGAGCTTGGATATGAGTTTTTGATAGATCGGTTAAGTTAAAAAAAAAAAACCCATATATTTTGGAATTATTAAAAGTATAAATCTCGGTTGAATTAAGGGTTATATTGGCTGAAAAGGTAAAAGGGGGATTTTTCTTTTTTTTAATTGTCGGGGTTGCGAGGAACAGAAGATAAGAATTTGGCAGAGCAAGGTGGCTTGAAAGGTAGCCAGCCTGTGGATCTTTCCAAACGCCCTTCTGGCATTGTTCCCACACTTCAGTAAGTCATTTTCTTGTTTCCTTTGATCCAATAAATCGTAATATTGGGGCTTCTGTGTTTGATATGTAGGATTTGATTGTTGGAGCTGGTTTTGTTTGATTTTGTGCAAAGAATTTGTGGTGATGTTGTAGATTGAAAGAGTTTGGAGCTGTGTTGTTGGATTGTGGTCATCATGTTATGTCTTTTGATGTCAGATAATCGGTTCTGAGTTAAATTTTGCAAAATTTTTGATTGGTGGAAGTGGTTTGTTGATCTTAGGCTGTTTTTTGTTGACGATCAAAGCTGTAATATTGGACGCGCAATCAAGAACAACAACACGATGAATAATAATAATAATAATAAAGTTTCTTCCTTTGTTATTTCTTCCCCCTCTGAGGATCAGAGGATTTTGGAAGCTAGACGTTGCACACAAGGTACCATTTCGATTTTTTGTTTTTGGGTTTTGGATTGATTTTCTGTTTTCAATTATGAATCGATTCAATCTTAACAATTGACCTATTTTCGTCTTTCTGCAGAAGGTGTTCGTGCCGGAGCCAAGGCAGCTGCTGTTACTGCTGTAGCCAGTGCTGTCCCTACTGTATGCGTTTCTCTGTTCCTGTAGTAAAGATCTATTCCTTATGGTATTTTATCATCTGGGTTGAACTTAAAATGGAAAGAAAGTAATTGGATCTGTGGTGGTGGTGAATAGTTCTTAATTCTACCATCCATTAGGATTGCCAGCCAGTTTTGATTCTTATAAACAATATAGACAAGATTTTTGTTGTATGGCCTGTTAATGAATTTGATAACCTGGGTTTTTAGGACGTTCCTTTATTATTCCTTCATTTGAAAAAATGAATACAAGTGTTCATAATATTTGGGCAGATGGGCAAATTGGCTTAAACAGTTAAATCAGATGTGATATAACTAGTAAATAAATAGATATAGACCAATTTAGTTTGATTGGAAACCCTCTTTG
>CATIWR010041419.1:0-12863 GCA_949677035.1 Omphalea diandra | reverse complement strand
TGTTAGCCTAGAAAACACTTTATTGTAAGGTTGTGTGTTAGCCATTAAAACACAAGTTGTAGTAAGTTGGGTGTGAGCTTGAAAACACCATTGAATTAGTAAAATACCCAATTGAGAGATTGGGGAGTGGACGTAGGGATTGTTTTGCCTGAACCACTATAAAATCTTTGTGTCCTTTCTAATCCTTCTTCTTCTCTTCATCTTTATTCTAAATTTTTATACACCAATTCAACCCCCCTTCTTGGTGCCTAGGGACAACATTTGCAATCAATGGATGAAATTTCTGAGAATGAGATTGTTGATCTGTTATGTGATTATCTATTGATTATGTTGTTTGTTTTCAATTTTTGTTTTTGTTATATATTCTTTGTTTGTTTTTATTATTTTAATTTTTAGTTGTTAGTTTTTTTTTGTATTTTGATTTTATTTTTGTGTATTTGATTTTTTTTGTCCAATTTAGGAATAATGTACATAAGTTTCATGAGTTAAAATTCTAGGTTCATTATTGTTGTTCATAAGTTTTATTTTTTTTATAAGGTACTGTTCTTTACATATATATATATATATATATATATATATATATATATGTAGGTTCATTATAAATAAATTATAGATTCAAAGTCTCATCCATATAAATTTGTTATCATTTAGCTTTAATTTGATGTAATATATTACAAATATTTGTATTATTCATTAAAAATTATAAGTTACTTACATTAGTATAATTTTTTAATTATATTTTTTTATTGCATTATAGTTGATAATGTGGATAGTGCTTCTGATATACTAAATGAACCTACACTTTATAAAAAAAATGAACTTAAATGAACTTACACTTTATAAAAAATGAACTTACACTTTATAAAAATAAATTTAGTTTATATTCAATGATCCTATACTTTACATTAAATTGACAAAATCATCATTTAAAAATTTGAATAAGAAATGACTATATAGTTTATTACTAATAAACCTACACTTAATAAAAAATGAACTTATAGTTTAAACCTATAGTTTACAAAAAATGAATCTATAATTTATACCAAAATGAACCTACACTTTATAAAAAATGAAATATATGTGATTTGTTGTATTGTTTATTAACTGAGTGTAATGTATGTTAATATGAAGGTACGTATTTTTTTCTCACGTCTAATGAGCTCTAGTTCATATTATTATATGGATATGGGTGCATGGTATAAGAACTCGAACATTCTTTAGTGAATTGAACACTTGGACATGATCTTTTAGGGTACTAATGGATTTCAATACCATATTAAAAATTTTTGGATATATAAACTTGACTTGCTTGGTTTTGATAAACTTGAAGTTGAGTGTTGAGCTTGCATGAGAAACACATCTATTAGACTTGGATTTACCTCTAATTAATCCTAAAAATGAGCTTGTAATATTGAACAAACCTCATTATCTAAACCATTTTAGTTTGACTCTCCAACATATATATATATATATATATATACACACACAACTCATTTTTTTCCTTTAATTTTAATGTAGAATTGTCCTTATTTCACCAAACTCATTTCTCGAACAATTATCCTAAATTGATTGTACAGTCCATTACAAAGAAGTAATTTATGAAAAGATATTTGAGAGTTATAGATATAGCTCATCAACGAGTTATTGATAAAAGTTATATAAATGAAAATTTTGATTTATTATAAAAATAAAAGTAACAAATATTAATCAAATTAAAAATTAAATCTATAGAATAAATATAAAAAGAATAATTATAAAATTAATAATTGAGTCCCAATAATGAGACCAAAGTCATAAACTATAAATTTAAAAAAAATGGTATAAATAATTAAGTCATTAGATCTACATCACAATATCAATTCCAAGCTTTATATTATCGCAATTTTTGTAACAATATTTATTATATATTTTTATAAGTATTAATTTATTACATATTTTTTTATTATTTGACAATTTATTTATGTTATTATGCAAAATAATGAAGTACATGGATATTTTTTTATAATATTTCTCGAAGTTTTAATAATTGCATATACAACTCCAAAGCTTTGATTTTTTTTTTTTCACTCTTATCTTTTGTAAGTTTATAATTATTTTCATAAATATTATTAAATCAAAATAATATCCTATTAATAAATATACAACAAACAAAAAAAAATACAATTATATGTAAATCACAAGACAAATAAAAATAAGATTAAAAATTACTTTTAATTTATGTACATTATAATTATTTACTTTGATTACTTTAGTGTATCAAGGGTAAAAAGAGTATTGCATTAAGATATTATAATTGATATTTTTAATTAATTTTTTACATTATATTTGATATTTAAATAGTTTAGACTGGATATTAATATATGATTTTACTATATTTGCTAAGAATAATAATAATAACCATAATGTAAAAAGATTTATCAATGCTATACATTTAATTTTTATTTTGAAATATTAATAAATAAAATTATATAAAAGTATTGAATATTTTATTTAGAAAATAATTTATTTTTTGTGTGTAGAAATACGACTAACTAATAACTACTAAAATCAATGTTTTTAAAATTAGGCCGGAGATTGAATTAGTCAGTTGGTCAATCTTTGGTTCAGCCAATTTTATCAAATTAATTGATCTGGTTCAATAAATATTTTTTTTGAAAATATATATAAATAATATTTAAAAATATTAATAAATTAGAAAAGATATATAATATAATAAAATAATAGAAATTAGTTTTAAAAATTTAAAATTTGATTAAAATAGTGTAATTATTTTAGAAATTTTAAATTTTTTCATAAAAATAATAAAATTTTAAGTTAAACCGATTTAACTCAATTTTGGTTTTAGCCGATTTTTTCGGATTCGATCGATTTTTTCATTTTTTAAGAGTAATATTTTATATTAAACTCAATCGGTTATTGATCGAGTCTTGATTTTATCGATTTATCCAGGCTGTCCGGTTCTGAAAACCATGCTCAAAACAGAGTCTGAATTGTACTTTTCAGTAAATCCAACACCAAACCGTCCAACTCTACTTTCAAAAAGAGGATAATTAAAAAAAGGAAAAAAAAAAGCAATAATAATAAATGAGTCCAGTCCCGATCCAGCTGCCACCAAGACGAAACCTTTACCGGTCATTTTTATTCCCTCTACATAAAAGGGAACACCCGTGTCCTACTTTGTCACGTAGGATCCTGACCTCGCCACTACCACCACATGTCACCATCACCACTATACTAACATGAAAACAACTGTTTTCTTGAACGCCGTTGTCCAAACCCAAGAACAGCCCATCGTTTCTTCCTCATCCGCCGCTTATTGGCCTCATTGCGGTGGTAAGATGGTGGCTGCAGTTGTTATTGATAATTACATTCTTGGCTCTTTCTTTGGTTTTTTTCTTCTCTTCATTCTACGCCTGAATAGCAATAACAAGAACAAGAACAAGGACAAAACCACCACCGCCACCTTGAAGACCCAGAATGACAATGCTCCGAGGGTTGAACATGGCTCCGGTCCTGACATCATTATCGTCGGCGCTGGTGTTGCTGGTGCAGCCCTTGCTTATACGCTTGGCAAGGTACAATATATGCATATATACGCTTACTTCTTTCTTTTGTCCTTTTCATTCTTTCCTTTTTGTTTTCAAACAATGTTGTCAAATTGGTATCTTTTTCTTTTTTTTTTTTTTCCCTTTTATAGCTTGCTTTTATGCGATTTTTAAATGGTTTGTTACAGTTTTAAGCACCTGCAATTGGTGTGTTTTGCTTCTTTGTTGCTGATTTGAAACAATGCCTTATGAATGTATATATGGATTGTCGTATTGTTGTATCTTTCGTTGTGAATGTGATCTCAATGAGTTTGTTCTAGTTTGGATTTTGATGACTTAATCTCTACGGAAGGATATGTGAGTTGTTGGATTAATTCATGGGAAGTTATGGTTTCTTGACCAATGTTCCAGACTTCTGGGTTGCCAAATTTTATGGAAAAAGTTGGCATCTTTTGGCTTTGCAAAACTCATGTTCATTTCACATTTATGATCTTATACCAATTCATGTTCATTTCATTCATTTGATTTTGGAAAATCTTTTTTTCAGATCATTTTGTCTTGTCAAATTCACCCAAATTGTTCAAATATTAAATTAGTAATACTTGATCCTCATGATCATTAGCAAACCAAATTTTAGATACTTGAGAGTTGAGAAATCATACAGATATAGATTCACAAGAAGAGATCTTTCTTTTAGAGCATATTTATGCTTTTTACTGTGTTTGGTTTTCATACGCTAACCTATGAGGGGGCCATTGAACCCAGCCGCCCTGAAAGGTATTTATTTTTGGCCTCAAAAATGACCTTCAACCGTCTGCTTGGTATTATCTCATATTACTTACAGGATGGAAGACAAGTTCATGTGATAGAGAGGGACTTAACCGAGCCTGACAGAATTGTTGGCGAACTACTCCAACCAGGAGGATATCTAAAACTAATGGAATTGGATCTTGAGGGTATGCTTTGAAGTTGCTAAAGATATTTGATCCTGACATGGCATTTCAAGATTATATTGCATAATGTAGTTTGAGCAAACTGCTATGCTTTTAAGAATTAGCTGAGTCTACAGAAAACAATCAATTCACTTTGTATAAGTTTGTTTCGGTATTCAAATGTAACACATACACATTTTGATTATAGATTGCATGGAGAAAATTGATGCTCAGCGAGTTCTTGGTTATGCTTTATTCAAGGATGGGAAAAATACGAGACTTTCATATCCCCTGGAAAAATTTCATGATGATGTTGCTGGGAGGAGCTTCCATAATGGACGTTTTATTCAGAGGATGAGAGAAAAAGCTTCTACACTTCCCAAGTAAATTTTTTTCCCTTCCCTTTTCGCATGACAAATTTGCATAGTGGTGATATCCCAGTACCACTGTTCACAGCAGTTAATTCAGAACTGTCCTATTGACTACTTATTTTAAGTTTTATTCAGTAGTTCTGATCTTCTTGTGTGTTTTTGTTTTCAATTTTCATCCAGTGTAAAGCTAGAGCAAGGAACAGTGACATCCCTGCTACAAGAAAATGGGACTATTAAGGGGGTTCAATACAAAAGTAAGGATGGTCCAGAACTTAGAGCTTATGCTCCTCTTACAATTGTCTGTGATGGTTGCTTCTCGAATCTGCGTCGCTCTCTATGCAAGCCTAAGGTGAAATTATCATCCATAACTATAAAAACCGAGTGCAGTCACATACTCATGTTTCATTTAACTTCATATCATGCCTGCAAGAAAGTTGCAAAATAAATATTGCAGTTTGATTAACAAAATGTAAGCTTGCCCTGACATATGCTTTCTTGCTGCAACCTTCTCTATTGAGACCAATTCTTGTGTTGTTTCAACATTCTGACAGGTCGATGTACCCTCCTGTTTTGTGGGTTTAGTCCTGGAAAATTGTCAGCTCCCTTATGCAAATCATGGACATGTTATTTTAGCAGATCCTTCACCAATTTTGTTTTATCCAATTAGCAGCACAGAGATACGCTGTTTGGTTGATGTACCCGGTCAAAAAGTACCTTCCATTGCCAATGGTCAAATGGCCGAGTATTTAAAGGATGTTGTTGCACCACAGGTACTTGGTCATCTCTCTCTTTCCCTCTCCCCCTCTGTTGTATCTGTCTTCATGTGTGTTTTGCTGGAACAAAACATCCGCTGATGTTTTTGGAGTGTTTTGTTTCAGATTCCTCCTGTGCTTTATGATGCCTTCGTAGCTGCAGTAGATAAAGGTAACATTAGGACCATGCCAAATAGAAGCATGCCAGCTGATCCCCTTCCTACTCCTGGAGCCATTTTGATGGGTGATGCTTTCAATATGCGCCATCCATTAACTGGTGGGGGAATGACGGTCGCGCTGTCTGATATTGTTGTACTTCGAGATCTTCTTAAGCCACTCCGTAATCTTCATGATGCAGCTTCCTTAACCAGATACCTTGAATCCTTTTATACCTTGCGCAAGGTAAGCTTAATTTCGTACTGTTCTGTGCAATTATATATATATATATATATATATGCATCTAGTTAACCTGAAAATATTTTAGCTTTGGTTGATGGATTGATAGCAAATTGACTTTTATATCAAGAAGATGTATTTATGATCTTAATCAAAAGGGGCTCTCAGTTGCTTCTTGTAAATGGAACATTTGAAAAGGTGAATTGTAAATCGCTATCTTCAACTCATCATATTCAATGATTGTTTCTGGCAGCCTGTGGCATCTACAATAAATACTCTGGCAGGTGCCTTGTACAAGGTATTCTCTGCTTCCCCTGATCAAGCAAGGAAGGAAATGCGCCAGGCATGTTTTGACTACTTAAGCCTTGGGGGCTTATTTTCTTCAGGACCTGTGGCTTTACTCTCTGGTCTAAACCCACGCCCATTGAGCTTAGTTCTCCATTTCTTTGCTGTTGCAATATATGGTGTTGGTCGTCTGCTATTTCCATTTCCTTCACCCAGAGGCATGTGGATTGGAGCTAGACTAATCTCAGTGAGCAACCTTTATCACTTTTGATTTGATGATCATGGTTTGCGGATAAATGTTGTTGGTTTCTTTTCTTTATAGCTGTATTTATCTGTATAGCTGTTGTTATATAAGATCATAACTAGGGATATATATATATATATATAGTAGCACTATGCTGATGGATTCTTCCAGTCCTGATATTATGTATCTCTATCTAGATTTCCTCAATCCAAGAACATGCGTTAACTCCCACTTTAGATGCTGTATTCATTACTTGAGTATTATCTGCTGTTTTATTTTTGCATCATACTTGAGCACATTATTAAATGCAATGACATTGTCACTACCGTCAAGTTATTAGCAAATAAAATTTAGCTTATTGTTTTGTAACATACAAGTACTATATAGTTGTTAGAATCTTATGGTTCTTGATTCAAATCTTATGATTCGATTCATTTTTCTACCTTAGTGATTTGAATTTATTGATTGAATCATAAATAATCGATCTATTTTGCTGATTCATTCTTTACCATGACTACTATAAGACATAGTAGTTCAAAATCAAAATTTTAACTTTCCATTTTACTTCAAAAAGACTTTGTAAATCCTTTTTTGAGTACTTTGATTTCGGATAGAACTTAAACAAGTATTTTTAGCAAATCTAAAGAGCTCTTCTTGTTGTGAGTACATATACATTTTTGTTCCTACATGTTCCCTTGAATTGGATTTGCAGTGCTCTCAAAAGAATTTTCTTTTTGGTCTCCACTAGCCACTTTTCTCCCTCTTCTCTCTTTTTTGACTCTATTCTCTATGAAATGTTAGTTTCTAATGTCATGTTTTAGATCCATATGTTACAAATTTTTTATTACCCTATCATCTTGTTTGATCAAATTTAACTAGCAAGCATATTTCTAATGCCTCCCATATGATCACTATTTTTATCAAAATGTCATTTTTTGATACATTTTGTTTATTTTACATGGATATATCTTGTTTTTAATTAATTTTGAGAATCTTACGATCCAATTCTCGATTCCTAATTCACAAATGAATATTTTGATTCTCGATCTGACAACAACATGTAATATCAATAAAAATATGAAGCAAATCTTTAACTTTGTACAAGCTAGGGTTTGAGAGTCTCAACTTAACTAAACTCTTAAGAAGCAAATAAGCTATTATGCATAAAACTAGTGAAATTGTCTGATTCTTAACTAAGTGACTTGTCCTTCTGCAGAGTGCATCAGGTATTATTTTCCCCATTATTAAAGCAGAGGGAGTGAGGCAAATGTTCTTCCCTGCAACAGTTCCAGCAATATACAGACCCCCTCCTGTTACCAATGAATCGGGATCAGATGATGTGGCAAGATCAAGGTAGCTTTGACTTTGTCACTGTCAAGACAATCCTTCTCATATCGGCAAGTTCTCTGCTATAAAATATTATTGGCATACAGTGTGCAAACTGTATCTATGGAAAATATACAGAAACAGATGTTTAATTGTATACACTCTTTGAACTGTTCTTTTAGAACTGAGAATATATAAACTCTTGAAGTTTTTGTTGTATAATGTTTATGGAAAACCACTCATAGATGAGTCAGTTATAACTGACATTGAGGGAGGGAGGGGAAGAAGAAGAAAGAAAGAAAAAGAAAAGTCAAAGAAACAATAATTTCATTGGATGTCAGTTAACAAAGTTCCGGTTACACTGGTCACCAACAAAATTTCTTCCACCCTAGTGTCTCTATTTCTATTTGGACTAAGATTGTGCTGAAAGAAATTCCCACACGATACCTTCTTTAACTTTTGACCTTGCGGTTTTTGATTTATTGTTCAATTTAGACAATGAAAGAGAATAAGGATGCCACATCTTAATGGAATTAATTATGCAACTACCATGCCAACATCAATTTGGTGGCTGTAGGTAAAGGCGAGCAAAAACAGGATCTAATAGAACTGAACCGAAGCTGCTGTGTTTTTTAGCCTAGCTGTAGGAACAGCTTTCATGATTAAATAAATTAATGTGGTATTTGGAAAAGTTATGATCAATTGGTAGTTGGAAAAGTTACGATGAGAAGGGATAATATCCTCCACTAGTAGACGCAATGTTTGTTAAAGTAACTCATGTTTCAAAAATATGTTCGTTCAAATCTGAGTCCATGCAGTTCCAATAATATGTAGCCAGATATATAGCTATAGAAGATGATTTCTCTGGTGCCCACTCCACCCTAATAAAAGCTTAAGCTTCAGAACTTTGGGATGATAAATTAACCTCCAGGATAAAAGATAGCATGAACAGAAATTCTACTACCACTACACAAAATCAACAGAAATTATATCAAGAGAGCACTCTTGATATGCGCCACCGTGGTAGACCAGAACTGAAGAATAACGAAGTGATCGACTCCAACAGAGATGATTATAACTGGGTTGATTTTATGGACCTTTATACAGAAAAACTGCGGGAACATAATTGGCATGTGATGATAACTAAATGCGCTTAAAAAATCCAAATACTTATCAAGAAAAAAAAACGTTGCTTTTGTTTTAAAGTTCAAGGTTGGATTCTGCTTCATCTCTCCATCATGAGTTGTTATTGACATTCTTCCTTCCATTTATATGCACTGATATGTATGCATAGTGTCAGATATGCTTTGTTATTGGTTTGGACTGCTAACTTACATGTATAGGTTTCTACTGATCTTTGATCTGGTAACGTCGTAAAGTCTCCAGATATTACTGCGGTGGGTATGTCCTTTAAGGCATGGAAAAATGTCATTCTTCATCACAGGATTTCTTATATTGCCTTCTGGCACATTAATAACATTTTGTGACTGGTTATCTTCAAAGATCGAAAGACTTGAATGGTCATTCAACTAACAAAATGATCCAAAGTGGGTAATGTTGACAGAGCAGTCATCATAAACGAATCTTACATTTTAGGGGAGATAATGATGTTTCTCAGGACTAAAATAAACCTATCCCTCGCTTGAACATCCAGCCTAATACTCAATCTGAGACATATGGTATTCATGAGCTGATCCAACTGTACCCGGTCTGCTTCATCACACTAGTATTATTCATCAGGTGCCTTACATTAGTTGCTTCTTCCCATTGGCCAGCAGCTGCATACATATTTGATAAAAGAACATAAACGGATGGATTGTCTTGTTCTGTTTCAAGAAGAAACCTTGCAACTAATCTTCCTAGCTTTATATTACCGTGAGCTGCACAAGCAGTCAACAATGTCCACCAGATGTTAGGATGGGCTTCAAAATTTTCACTGTTTATTATTCTTTCCACTTCATCAAAATACCCAGCACGAACCAGAAGGTCAATAATACAAGAAAAATGATCAGCTCCAGGAACAGCACCATACATTTCAATCATGGAGTTGACAATCCGAATGCCATCATCAACTAAACCTGCATGACTGCAAGCGGAAATAACTATTTTAAAGGTGGCTTCATCTGGTTGGATCCCACTTGAGCATTTTTCCATTACCTCAAACCAGCGCACAGCTTCATTTCCTTTCCCATGCTGTGCATAAGCACATATCAAGGCATTCCATGAAACTATATCCTTTTTGGTCATCGCATTGAATACCTTTGAAGACAAATCTATAAGCCCACATTTGGCATACATTGTAATAAGGGCATTACCTAAAGAGCCTTTTGAACTGAATCCTAATCTTGTCATATAACCATGAACCTGTTTCCCTTGTCTTAAAGCTGAAATTCTAGCACAGATACTTAAAACAATACTGAGAGTATACTCATTTGGCCTGAAATCTGTCATGAGCAGTTCAGAGAATTGCTCTAAACCTTGCACAGGAAGCCCATTTAACAGGAACCCAGAAATAAGAGTATTCCAGGAGATTAAATTTCTACAAGATATGTCACAAAACATTTGACAGGCCTGCTCCATATTCCCATGCTTGGAATATGCAGAAACCAATGCATTTGAAACATGTATATTTGAAATGAGACTGTTTCTGAAGACAAGGGCATGAATCATCTCCACAATTTCTACAAGCTCAGCACTGGCCAATAAGCTTCCAAAAGAAAACTCATCTGGTTCAATACCTATTCTACGCATTTCCTGGAAGGTCAAAGTTGCTGATCTACAAAATTTTCCTTGAGCATAGCCGGATATCAATGTATTCCAAGAGACAAGATCCTTCTCTTCCATTCGCTCAAAAACCATGTAAGCTGCACTAAAATCCCCGCAATTAGCATACATACTTATAGTTGCATTGCTTAAAGAAGTACAAGCTTCAAATCCCGTTTTGATTGCTAGAGCATGAAATTGATACCCAATTTTGGCACATAAGCACGAGCTCATGAAACTCAGAAGGGTCAACTCAGTTGGCCTAACACAATTACCCAGCATTTTTCTAAACATTCTCAAGGCCTTATCAACTGTTCCCGCACTCACCAATCCATCAATCATCACATTGTAAGTGATCTGATCACAAGCCAAATCTTCCACTTCTTCAAACACCAAATCCGCATCCGCAACATTATCACAGTTGAAATACATAGTAATCAAAGCATTAACAACAGATGTTTTAACCAAGAATCCAGTTTTTATCACTAATGAATGCACCTGCATTCCAAAATTCACCATGGCCAAGTTACACCCACTTAAAACACTTGCCAAGCTATAATTATCACATCTAACACCCAATCTACACATATCCCTAAATAAATCAAATGCAATCTCTTCATTCCCACTCTCCACGCACCCAGTAATCATCGCATTCCACACAGCCAGTTCCCTTACTGGCATTTCATCAAACATCTCACAAGCATAATGCACATGCCCCATCTTAATACTCGCCGACAACAGCGTTGTATAAGAGAACACATCTGGGTTTTCAATTTCACCAAAAACCCACTTCACGGATACAATGTCTTTCGCTTTCGCATACAGTGAAAGGAGGGCATTTGCAACATGAGGGTAGCTTTTGAGGTTGGATTTGATGGCGTAAGCATGGAGCTTGTTGCCGAATGTGATGTTACGTAGATTGGCACAAGCAGTGAGGGTTGTAGAGAGCGTGTAGTGGTCCGGTTTGAGGTGGCGGAGAGGTGAGCGAATTTCGTCGAACAGATGGAGCGCATGATTGTATTGGCTCGTGCGAGTTAGACTAGCGAGTTGGCGGTTAAGTTTGAGGAGGTTGGCGGCAGTGGTGTTGTTCATACAGTTTTTTTGGTGGGTTCAGTCATGGTAGTTATGGGCGGTTGGCAAGGAGAAAACTGTCTCATGAGTTGGCTCTGTCCGTTAAAGTATTACCATTAGTCCAACTTTTTGTCCCCATTTGCTGAATTGAACTCAACTCTCCAAATTAGGCTTTTTTCTTGACAAAAAAAAAAAAATGTGGAGGAGACAACTAAATTCAAATTCTCAAGTTTCAGCGTGTGAGTTTTAGGCTAATTATAAAATTAATCCTAATTTATAGCTCACCTTGTAAAAATTATAAAAATAAAGAGATTTTCGCTTTCAATTTGATTATTCTCCTTATCCCAAATTAACAATAAATAATAAAATAAATTTTTTTCATCAAATTTATCATTAAATTTATATTATTTTATCAAATTTATTTATTATTTATATTATTTTGTCAAAATTACTTCAAATTTTGTATTATTTTGTTATAAAAGTCTTTTTATTATTAAAATTATCTCTAATATTGTATTATTTCATCATAAAAGTCTAAAATATTAGCTGAGAAAAATGCATATATTATAAATATAATTTAAATAATTGTGCTTATTCATTCAATTGTAGCAGATATAAAGAGAAATAGTTTAAACAGAGAAATATAAGAGTGTGTAAAAATACTACTAAAATTTTTATTTTATAATTTAATAAATTATATTTTTAAAAATAATTTAAAATAATATTTAAAAAATATTTGTCTTGTAAGAAATTCTTAAGGGGCGAGGAGTCCATGTGAAAACAGAGACAAGAGGAAAACTCTTGGAGGGTGAGATAAACGATAAAAAATAGTTTTTACCTCGTCCATTTGTCATTCCTAAGTCAATACAATTTTCAACCCATATTTTTGACTTTTATAATAAAATAATATAAGATCATAAGTAATTTTGACGAAAATGACTTTTAGGATGAAATAATACAATATCAGAAGTAAATTTGATGAAATAATACAAGTTTAGGGATAAATTTGACGAAAAAGTTCATATTTTCTTTTATTGTCATTTTAAGACAACTTCAGAAGTTTATTTGATACTTTAACCCCAAAAAAATGTGAAGACAACTAAATTCAAATTTATATTTTCAAGTTTCAATGTATGAATTTTAGGTTAATTATAAAATTAATCCTAATTTATAGCTCA
>CATIWR010041416.1:0-22435 GCA_949677035.1 Omphalea diandra | reverse complement strand
AATTATTCAAAATATTTTTTTTCACTATATATATAATATATATATATATATATATATATATATATATATATATATATATATATATATATATATATATATATATATATACACACACACTTCTTTTTATTAAATCCTATTAATTACACAACAAAAATGTTACAATAAAAAGAAGTAAAAATATGAACATTTTTTGATAAAACAAATTTTTTTATTAAAAAATCAAGAAAAAACTTAACTTGAGAAGGTTATCCAAATCTAAATCATTAGATTTGCCTAAGACACCCAACTTAGGCATAAACAAGTTAAATGAAAAAACCTGGGAAGAGTGCCAAAACATCAAACTAAGGTATTACAACCATGCAATAAAGTCTAGATTAAATTAAATCCCAAGCAAAGAAATAGAAACATCAAACCGAGAAAAACTCAATTTAACTTGCTATCAACTCCAATATCAAATTACAATTCCCACATTTTCTCTCTCTCCCTCTAGCCTCCTCTGTCTCTTTAGTAGTTTTTCAAAACCAATTTGAGTAAGTGGTTTTGAGCATTTATGGTCAAAATCACCTCCTCCTCTTTGTTTTCTTGATAGTTGTCTTTGTTTTTTTAAGTTTTTTTAAGTTTGTACATCAATAATCTTTTTTTCGTCCCTTGATGAAGTGGTTTTGTTTTCCCATAATAGAGTGTTTAGAGTATCTAATATTGATGCCTTTGTGTGTTTAAGGTGTTGATCTTTTCATCTCAATCTTAGGATGAAAATCAAGAATAAGACAATGATCTAAATCTCTCATTTCTACACAATCAAAGCTCTATTAAGATAGGTGGTTTAAAGGCGTAATATCTTTAGTGATAAAATATACAGTTCTTCCATGTTTAAGTCTTCCCCTCCTCTATTAAAAATTATTCTTTTAAGGTTTTATGACCACCCTTTTTGAGGGAGTGATTTAGTTGGGCAAACATTTGAACATGGATGTTTTTCGAGTTCAACAATGGAAGCTTCACCATGGAGACAGCGGTGACACCTGAGAGCTGTAAATAATGAGAAGAAGAAAAGAGTTTGAAGAATTTTAGAAAATATGTATATATGATAAAGGCAGAAAACCAGTCTTATATACAAACCTAATTTCCTTGTATACAAGCCTATAATTAGGCCAATAATCAAGCCTATAATTAAACATATAATTAAGCCTATAATCAAATATATAATTAAGCATATAATTATGATAATTACTACAATTAAAAGATAAACACTAAATAAGAAATTTACAGTACAAGATATAAAAATATTCATATGATTAATAGCCCCCCTTAAGCGAAGCATCAGATGACCGTAGGCGAAGCTTGTGCAAATGTGATGAAAAAATCTGGCCCAATGGTTTTGACAATATATCCGCAATTTGATCCGAACTTTTAGTGAACCGAATTTGGACAATGTCTTATCGTATTTGATCCTGGACAAAGTGGTAATCAATATGGATATTTTTATTTGGGGTAGAAGATCCAGTTGGAAATGATCAATCAAATAATCAAGAACCCAAATTCATGAAAATTTGACTTTTCCAATAAAGTAATAATTTTTGAAGGATAACTTAGATCAAAGTTGAGAAAGAAAAGGATAGCAGTGTACAATAAAGGAACAGAGAATTGAAGAAATGATATGCAAAGGAAGGCTAAGGAAGAGAGGGTAATAATAATGATGAGAAGAGGAATTTATAAGGTAGAAGTCATTATCATGAGGAAGAAGAATTCAAAAGAGAGAAAATTGGTTTAGAGAGAGAGAGAGAGAGAACGAAGAGATAGAAAGAGAGGTCATTTTTGCGGAGTTTTTGAAGTTTGATATGCAATTGGAGTTGACGATTCATGGAAATTGCACCAAAAATATTGGATAAAACTTGCCAAAAAGCAAAAGAAGAATTAAGGCCAATAATGAAAGGGTACACCTCTTCGGTTAAGGATGTCAGAAGCCATGATTGAAGCAGCTGGTCTTTTTTTTTTTTGAACCAATCCACAAATTCTGGATTTAGTTTTGGAGTGGGATCTGTATCTGAAGTAGAGATGGTTTTAGAAGGTGATAGTTTTATTCTATCAATGAAAACCGTGTAAATCTTGAAAGTTTAAGATAGGGTCGAATTGAGTTTTCCACGCAAAATAGTTAGTGGAATTCAATTTAATAGAGGAGGAAGAAGAAGACTTGATGGATGAATTAGAGGAGGAAGAAGACCATGAAGAGAGAGGAACAAGAGTCATATTGGATAAAAAATAAACAATTATACCAAAAGCCCGGACTTATGGATAGAAGCCTAAAGATCTCCTTATGTCATAGTCATAGACCCAATCCACCATGCTCTGCAGCTTATCTTTCACTAGGCAGAGACTCGACATCTCTTTGAGGATTTCGTGGATCAAACCCATGACCAGAGGACATAAGGGAGGCTCTGATACCATGTAAATAATGAGAAAAAGAAAAGAGTTTGAAGAATTTTAGAAAATATGTATATATGATAAATGCAGAGAACCAACCTTATATACAAACCTAATTTTCTTGTATACAAGTCTATAATTAGGCCAATAATCAAGTCTATAATTAAACATATAATTAAACCTATAATCAAGCATATAATTAAACATATAATTATGATAATTACTACAATTAAAAGATAAACACTAAATAAGAAATTTACAGTACAAGATATAAAAATATTCATATGATTAACAAGAGCGATGGTCATGGTTGCTACTTCAGTTTCTATATTTTGTCTTCTCAAATAGGGTTTGCTTTGTTGGGATGGATCTTATTGAGTATTGTAGGTTATGTTTATTCTTTGTGTCATTTGTTTTGCTCTTTTATGAAGATCTTTGAGCCTTTTAATGGTATAAAATGATTTTATAAAAATTAAAAAAAAATCAAACCGAGACATTACAACAATGCCACAAAATCACTAGTAAAAATATGTTGACAAAGAAAGGGTTTAATTCCATGTAATGAAACAAACCAAATGACAATTTTTTTAAAGAAAAAAAAAAAAGATAAGAACAATGAACCAAAAATCGCACTGCCTCTGCCTCTGTTGCTTACTAAGAATAACAAACAAACAATTCATAATTCCGAAACAAACCAAACAAGACCAGCCTCTCTCCACTTTCATAACCAATCAGAAAATGTGAAATTATCACCTCCTATTTCGATTCTTCGCGTACTACAACAATGATATGACTTCTTTTCTAGTTGTCATTCTGCATCTAGCTTCACCATTCTTTTGATTTTCTTTTTCTGCTGTCATGGAATTGACAATTGGCGAGTAAAGATGATGAAATGGGATGATTGTATTGCATGAGTGAATGCAGAAAGAATTCAAAGAAACATTAAAGTTTCTTAATAATCGACATTATCATTTTTAATAGTTCTATTGGAGTAGAAAATGCTATATAGATAAGAAAAATGCTATGAGGGATTTGTCTGAAATCTATACTAAACAATTTTTGTGGTCCTAATATTAAAGCGTAGGAAGAGCTATGAAGCAAATCAAAGTATGTTGAGTAGTTACAGAAATAACGTCTCAAACTCGCAGGAGACAAGTGGAAATTACGCGGAGGTTTTACCACTTTGAAACAACAAACGAGGTTCAAAAATATTTCTAAATCTTTTTATCAAAAAAATTCAGAAACAATTTAGCATTAAATTGTTTGATCTTTGAAAGTTTCCTGATTGAAGATGAACAAAATTTTCACATGATCCTATTCTAAAAAAAAAATTATCCAACCTGATTGAATGAACTCCCAAAATTCTTTATTTTTTGAGCCTTTAGGAGGCCTGACTTCGGCTCCTAGTAGCCTACCTAAAAATTAAACTTAATTTGGTGGGCTTCAACAACAACAAGTACTTAAAACGCAACCATACTGCCATATAAATCATCATTCAATTTTATCATTCGGATCTCAATCCATTGCTTCTTTAGATGGATAGCTCAGAGGTAGATGGGATCTTGAATTCATTTTCTAATGATAGATGTTAACGGACTTAAAACCAAAAGAGAGAGAGAGAGAGACGTTGGCTGGAGCAAGCTGTCTCACGCAACAACTTGTTGTGGTAGGGTTAAACCGCCAAAGAGAGAGAGAGAGACGTTGGCTGGAGCAAGCTGTCTTACACAACAACTTGTTATGGTGGGGTTAAACCGCCAAAGACTTTGGAAGCCAACAAATAAGCCTCCAATTAATCCTTAGCAAATAACAAGGTTAGATATAGAAATAGAAGAGAGATAAAGCTTGATGTGAGAGAAAAATACAAAGAGTATATCGATTTCAAGAGAAAGAATTTTTTTTTTTTTTTATCGTATAGAGGTTGTAATTTTTATTATTTTTCATAGTACACTTCTTTCATTCTTATTTATTTATTTTATTTGATTCATTAAATTTTCATGTAAAATCCATATGTTCAATTTTTTCAATGTTATTTTCTCAATCCCTTTAATTGTTGCCCCTCTATATTTGGTCATATTTTCATAATGAATGCTATCATAATTTGGTCATAACAATTTATGATAGAAAAGCAATAGCAACAAATTCAAAATTAACAAATTTAGCAATAGTAATTTCTTATTTAAAAATAAAGACAATATTGAGAAAAATTAATTGTTTAACAATCAATAAATAATCAAAAGAATTCATAGATAGATAATAGGTGAAATGAGATAAATAGAAATATTGTGCAAACCTTTATCTGGCATTAATAGATGGATATTGTCAATCATAGAGGGAAAAAAGTAACGGAGATCTGGGACCATTTCAATAAACTATATGAAACCAATCACTCTATAACAAAATTTTTCTTAAAAAAAATTTTATACTCTTTCAGTGTCAAATTATAATTCAATGATGGAGCATGTAAATACTTTGAAGACCTTCTTTTTTCAACTTACATAATTGAAATATAAAATAAAGCCAAATTAATATGCTAAATTTCTATTTCAAAATCTACTTGATAATATGATTAGCTCATCATCAATTTAACAAATAATATATCCTTATAGACTATCTAGTCTTTGATTGGGGGTGTGCACGGTTCGGTTCAATTCAGAAATTTGAAAATCTCCGAAACCATACCAAAATTTCAAGATTTTAAAAATGGAGAATCAGTATCGTCATGAATTTTCGGTCTGGTTCGGTTCGATTCTTTATAAATTCGAGATGTTTCAGTTCAATTCTTCGGTTCTTTCTGGACAATTCAGTTTAGTTTGATACCGGTTTAGGTTTCACTTTATTAAAAATTCAACTTCACATTTTTTTTATCTTCATGAATCAAAATAAAATAAATTTTATATTTCACTTTTAATCATTCAAGGACTAAAATAAATGAGTGATAATTTAATAAATTATAACAATAACTTGCACATTAAATGTTTAAATTGATTTTTTAATATTTACTACTAATTTATAATTAATAAATAATCTAATTATTAATAATATGTACTAATTAAGTGAGTTAATTATTCATATATATATATATATATATATATATATATATATATATATATATAACTACGATTTGATTTGATTTTTTCGATATGAAATGGTTACTAAACGATTTGGTCTAGTTCTCGGTTTGGACAATATAAAATCTTCGGTACTGGTTCATTTAAAAAAATTGGTTTGGTTCGGGTATTTTACCATTTTAAATCGAAGATTTTTTATTTTGATTCGATTCAATTGAGTTTTTCAGTTATATTCACAAAACTCCGAGTCTCCTGCACACTCCTATCTTTAATTGTAGGTGCTATTTTAGAGGGAAAAAGTCTGCAAAAAGAATAAGGAAGACAACTTAGCAAGTTTGCAATAAAGAGAGACATTAGCGGAAATGAGAAAAAAATCACAGGAATGTGGCCTTAACACGAGTTAGAACTCTAATAGATCAAAATCAAGGTGTAAGAAGAATATCAAGTATTTTATAAATAGTGGCAAAAAGGTTGTTGGAATTCGAATTGTTGGAATCCTCAAGAGAATGTGGCAAGGACTTGAAATAATGACAATACGTTTTTTTATACGATCTTAATTTCTTATATAAAATTTTTACTTTTAAATTTTTATTTAAAATGTTATTTATATGCCAGTTAATTTTTAAATTTTTTATTTAAAATTTGTTTATATAACAATTTTCTACAATGTAATATAAAATAATGACATGTGATTACATTTTACATAATTTTTTGACAAATGATAACTAATTACTAGCAAATAAATTTGTGTGTTGTGCATAATGATTATAATAATAAATTTATATAAATTTACTATCAGTTTAATTAATTAATTAATTGAATAATTAAATATATTATTTTATTAAAAATATATTATCAATTAAGCAAAAGAATAAATAAAATTCTAAAAATTTTTAATTATATATGTGGAGATAGTTATATCAAAGGATTGTCTATTGATTCATACTTTAAATCTTATATGACACAATTTTAAGAGTAATTTTATTAAATTTGAATGAAGCAATTTATGATAGTTAGTCAAATAAATAATAATAATTTTATAATAAAAATAATATATATATATATATATATATATATTTATATATATATATGATTTTTTATTGATTCATACATTCAATCTTGTGTAATATAGTTTTAAGAAAAATTTTATTAAATTTGAATGAAATAATTTCTAACAATCTATTACACTGTAACTAGTTTTTATATATTCAAAATTTTGAATAATTAATGAGATTAATTTAAATATTAAATTCTTGTTTAAAATTATTGCTTTTTTATTTTTCTAATTTTGTGCTTAAAATTATTTAAAATATTTACTTTTTAGATTTTTTAAATTTTTTATTCAAAAATTTTTATTAGATGATATTTGTTTTGTTTAGAATTTTTAATTTTCTATTTAGAAGATCTTTTTTATTTGACAATTAATTTTTTAAATTTCTTATTTAGAAATTTTTTGATAAAATAAAGTTCTACAATATAATATAGAACAATGATGCATGATTATGTCATATAAAATTGTTTGAAAAATAAAAATAATTATTTAAAACTAATTCTAAAATTGAAGTTAATAATATATATTAATTTAAAATTCATTTTGAAACTAAAATTAATAATATATATTCATTTATTTAGTCTCAATCCTTTTACGATTGGGTGAAAATATAAATAACATTAAAAAGTAAGATAAAAAAAAATATGCAAATATGATTAATATTTAATTAAATCTTCAATCAGAAGACTAGGTAGCACGAAAATAGAAAACACGGAAATGAAAACAAGAAAATAGTATTTTTTTAAAAACTATTGGGTATGAAATGTGGCAGAAACATGTAAATATAATGACATATTTATAAATATTTTTTTACAAGAAGCAATTAATTATGAGATTATATAAAAATAATAATATTAAAAATAATTATTTAAATCAATATTAACTATAGAAAAATATAAATGAGAGGATATTAATCAATTAAATATTTAAAAATAAGTATTAATTATTCATGAATTTCATAATAAAAATTAATAGTATAAAAAATATGATTTTAAAAAATTAATATATTACACATTTGATTCATGCAATAATCTCTCTTGAATATGTGATACATACTTTTGCTCTTTCATTTCCACCTTTCTGTCCTCACATCCATACGCAAAATGGTGCTTTTTGACATTTTTGCGTGATTGCAAGCGGTGATCACATTGAGAGAAAGAGCCAACTCAAAAATAAAAATAATAATATTTATTAAAATTATTTTCAAAAAATGAAATTGTGTATTCAAACATAAATTAAAATAAACGAAATAAAAACATAATAAATAAAATCTTAATTAATACTTGGCTATACAAACATTCATATATATTAAGTGTAGCATTTTAAATTATACACTAAATTAATTAAAATACAATTTTGAAAAATATCTACAACTATTCATATGAAAGTATTATTATTTTTATAATTATTATGTATAAAATAATATATTTTTTTTTGGATGTGTACATATCAAAACACACTTCACCAAAGAAAATACAAACATAAATGCCAGCTAAATTATCTTGTTAATAATAAATCTGAAAAATATACCTATATTACTTCAAAAAAAAAAACCTATATACAACTCTTATTATTCCTAGTTCAAAAACAAACTAAATGGCTATCTTACTACTCTTCTTCTTTCCATTCTTTATCAAAACATCACACACTTTTCAGCTCTGCCAAGAATCCTGCACCACACACTCCGGATCACAAGTCCGATTCCCATTCGGCCTCACTGGGGACACCACCAACCATTGCAGTCGCTACCCAGGTTTCAACCTCTCATGCAACTCGCATCGCCAGACCATCCTCACCATCCCCCAGTCCGGCAACTTCATCGTCCAATCCATCGACTACCGAAACCAAGAAATTCACATCGGAGACCCCGCCAACTGCCTCGCCCGCCGCTTCATCCAGAACTTCAACCTCTCCGGTTCTCCTTTCATATCTGAATTATACGTCACCTACTCCTTCTTTAACTGCTCTTCCAACTTCACTGCCGACGGGGGTTCCTTGCCTGCTTCATGGCGGGAGGTTGCATGCCTTAGTGATGATAACTACACAGTTTTAGCTATTCCTGCTACTTATGATGGAAGCGTGCCGTCTATACCGTCGTGTACAGTGCTGAAGAGAATGATCGACGTTCCGGTGTCATGGCGGCAGTGGTTTGAGGAGGATACTATTCTGTCGTGGAGTGCGCCGAATTGTAGAGGATGTGAAAAGCGAGGCGGAACTTGTGGGTTTAAAGATGATACTAGTGTTGATCTTGGTTGCTATAATCTGCCTACTAATAAGCATCGTAAGTTTTTAATTTACCTTGATGATGTTTTAATTACTTTCAATTCTTTAAAGAGAAAGAAAAAGAAAAGAATATTTTCTTACGATAAAAAAGAAAAATTTTAGTTGCGCATCATGAAATGATTCCCTCATGTTCATTTATAATTATGATTTATCCTATCAAAATTTTACTTACTAATTATAATCATGCTTTACCAAATTTGCACTTAATTCTTCCCCCTAAAAAAATAATTTTAATTAAATTTTTTATAAAATAAAAGGAAACTGAGTAATAGAAATAAAGGTTTGATTTAGTATTGCCATATAAATAAAAAAAGGTTAGAAAAAAAATTACTTTTACATAATTTTAATATCTCTATGATCTTTAAAATATAAATTTAGTTCGAAGTTCCTAGATTCATATTAATAAAAGGAAATTTTTTTTTTAATTAGAACTGTAAAAATTGAGAAGGAAGTCAAAATTAATTAGGCAGATAAATCATCATAGTTAGTGGAAACATTTTTTCGAATGTGTGTAGCAGAGAAAGAACAGGAACTAGTAAAGTGAAAATTCCATGGTTACATCCCAAATCAAAGGTTGATGTTGATGAAACCTACTGGATGGAAGGACAATGGTCAGTCATGAACCCAAAGTCAACATGACAAATTACAAGGTGAAACAGCAGGAAGAATTGGACCGTTGGATGGTCAATGTCACAAATTAATCGTAGGGTAATTAAGGTATCGCTTTCGTTAATGAATAAAGAATCAAGCAGGAGCAACCCCGTAACCTACGCAGTTGTTGTCTTATTGTTACACGTAGCGTAAAATGAGGTGTGGTCCATACCAAATAATATTTCTTTCTTTCTTTTTTTTCTAAATAATTTTTCTCTTTAACTGCACTTTGATAGTCTATTAATGTTGTTGGTTTGAAATTTTCAGTTGGCTTCATATGCTCAAAACTCTTAATATGAAGTTCCATTTGAATTTTTCTCCTGCTAATTTGGTATTTTGTTTGTTTCTTTCTCCTATAAAAGCTTTTTACTTGTAGCTTTCCGAATTAAAACCAAATTTAGAATCTTAGATCCACAATATGATTGGAGAACTTGGAGACTGAGTGAATATATATAGATGGTAACTTAGGTTCATATTAGTAGGATGAACATGACATTTTTTGGTTTGGGCTTTGATGTGGGTCATAAAATAGGGATTAGTCATTCTTTGATATGTAAAAATGAGTAGGTTACTTTCTTCTAAAATGTGGAATTTTAAATATTATTTTTTAAAAAGTAATTGTAAATTTAGTGCCTATACTTTTAATTTTTTTCTATTTTGGTATTTGAATAATTTTTCTATTCAATTAAATATCTGAACAAAAATAATTACTATCAATATAGTATTTTGGATAATTTTTCACTTGTCTCAATAATGAGTAAGCAAAGTGGATTTCAATTTAATGTCAAATAGGACGTCGTATCAACAGTTGCAAATAAAAATTAAACTAAAAAATGAAAATACTTTTATTTAATTTACTGACCATTAAGATGTATCACTTTAACTATTTTTTAAGAAAAAAAACTTAGTTTTATCTCTGATTCAATTCTGATAATTTAAAATCAAAAGAAAATGAAAAAATGAGACGATTACGATCAAAAGAAAAAAAAAAAAGAAGGAAATGATTATGATCATAAAAAAATAAAGCACAAAATTTGAAAATGAGAATAATAGTATGAAAATATTTGAAATGATGTGACATTTGAAATGGTCAGTAAATTAAATAAAAATATTTTCATCTTTTTAGTTTAATTCTCATCTGCAATTGTTGACGTTATCTCCAATTTGATATCAGATTGAGATATACTTTGCTTATTCATTATTCAAACAAGTGAAAAACGATAAAAAATACCATATTGATAATAATTATTTTTGTTTAAACACTTGATTGAATAAAAAATTGCAAGTACATATACCAAATTTGTAATTATCCCTTTTTTTTAATATTAGAATGGAAGGATTACATTTTTTAGATTTGAATCCTGACATCCACTTTAACATAATCTCAGTTGATCTCTAATTTTTAAATAATAATTTATATAAAAAGATTGAGTATTAACCAAACACTTTTTTATTCATACTTTTTAGAAAAAGAATTTTGAAATTTGATCATTATTTCATATCATGTTGTTATAATCATTTATATGAAAAAAGAGACTCCCTATCAATTTAACATCACTCACTAAGAACATTATAGTTATTATTAGTTTAACATTACTCAACAGTCATATCTGACAATAGAATAATATAAATAACTAACTGAATAAACCACAAGGTTAAGCATAAAAAGAAAATTTCACCATCAACTTCTTTATCTTTTCATCTTGTTCTTTCACTAACATTTGAATGAAATTGAAGATATATTATCTTTGACTCTTTAGGATTGTCCTTTTATTGATTTGAGTTAGAATCTCGCAGCTCAAACACTTAGTTCGGTAATTCACATTTTTTTGTATGCAAAAAATTGAGTTAGAAATTACACCCCTAAACTTGATTTGATTGATTGTGTATATCAGCAAGAACTTTTGGATTATTGGTTCAAACTCCCTCCATTCTTCATTATAATATGACAAAAAAAAAAAAAGTTAAAAGTCTACTTCAACTCCAAGTCATAATCCATCTAATTGGATTCACCCGGATTGTAGCTAGTAGTTAACATGGTGATGTTGAATTAATTTTGCATTAAGAACTTCTAGGAAGAGCTTGGAAGTATACGTTACAATTCATATTTTTGGGTAGGGTAAATTATAAATTTATTGTCTGAACTTTTTAATTTTTTCTATTTTAATGTTTAGATATTTTTTTATTTAATTAAATGTTTGAATTGATAAAATTATTTTCAATATCGTGTTTTTCTTCAATCTAAACGATTCAATGGTTGCCACGTGAAAATTCATCTAACCTTATGCCAGATTTTTATTTCAACTAATTATGTATGAGTATATAATTTCTTTATTCTAAACAAATAATTTATTCATTTTTTTTTTATATATTTGAACAAATTTTATTTCTATTACTATAAAAGTTGTTCAAATATATACACAAAATAAATAAAAAATGAATAAATTTTGTATTTAAATTGAAAAAATTTTGTATCTAAAATTTAGATACATAATTAGTTGAAATAATACACAGAATTTGATATTAGCTCAGATGAATGTAATAGAATTATGAATTTTACCCGTTCAAATTAGAAAAACGCCATATTAAAAATAATTTTTCAGTTCAAACACTTAATTGAACAAAAAAATTGTTTAGACAACCAAAATAGTCAGATATCAAATTTGTAATTTACCCTCTAGGAAAGCTAAGTAGCTAAACAATGCGCGGATTGGCCAATGCCTTTTGGGAACACTCTTAATATTGCTCGTGCTTTAGACAATCTTCCTCAAAGATTGTGTACATCTGTTTTACATGATGTTTATGAAATTTCTTAAACAAGTGAATGTGTGTCACGTAGATATTTCCAAAAATAAATTAGCTGTGTTTTATTTTATTAAAATGCTTATTGATTGAAATTAATATTGTGTTAATTTACAATATCAGGTCTTCCAAGAGGTGCAAAGTATGGCATAATAATAGGCGTTGGCATACCAGCAATCTTGTGCATGATCGGGTTTGGTTGTCACTTATGTGGTATGATCAGGACTTACCGCGGCAGCCACCATTCCAGTACAGAACTTCCCACTATATTGGCTCTTCCACCCCCACTGATGGCTGTAAGGGGTCTTGATGGACCGAGCATAGAATTATACCCGAAGACATTAGTGGGAGAAAGTCGAAGATTGCCTAAGCCTTATGACAACACTTGCCCCATATGTTTATGTGAGTATGAGCCTAAAGAGACACTGAGGACGATACCCGAATGCAACCATTATTTCCATGTTGATTGTATTGATGAATGGCTTAAAATGAATGCCACATGTCCGGTGTGTCGAAATTCGCCAGATGTTGCTTCTCCTTTCTCGTCGTCATCATCATCATCATCCATTGCTACTCCTCTTTCGTCTTCAACATTATCTGCATTGTCATCTTCATTATCCTCCCGACGATAGATACACATAGTTTATGCATGATATTATTGTTGTTGGATTGGATAGTGAAACAATTGTTGATATGAATATGAAGAAGTTATAGATGGTAATGATGTGTCCTATTCAATTTGTTTTGGTACATGTACAAATTAGTTAGGAGAATAATAAGTAAAAGGAGAGCACATAATTTTAGTTTTGCCTTGTATATCAAATTCTTGTTTTGTTTATGATTGTGAGACAGATATATATATATATAGTTGGTTAGTTCGTCTTCGACTTTGATCCGAACTCTAAATCATAGAGTTTTAGAGACGATTCAAATACTACCGAATCAAATTAACTGCAAACCAATTTGCAGCTTAAGTGTTTATTCTCCTAATTAGTAGCAGCTTAATACTACAAATAAGACGTATAATTGTAGTATCCATTATCATGGGGTTAAAACGATCAAATTGGATTCCTATGGGAAAAAAATCATAGGGAAGATTCTAACTGCTTAATCATTTGCTTTAAAGCGTTTTGACATCCATTTCTTGCCTAAATAAATGGAAGTCTTAGGCTACACTTGGATTCAATGTAATGTAATACGCTTCAGTTAATCACTTATTGAGGATGGAAATGTTGGAATTACTGCTACTTATTGTTGTGGGCATGATGAATCACTTTATCCCATCAATTGTAAATGGAATTTCAACCGTTAGTACTCGGGACAGAAGGTATCTGTCGACAATATGTGTTATTGGATTTTACCATAGTTTGCTTCACTAACATCCTCCATATTATTTGTACATGTGGACTTTTAAAATGCTATCGCTTAGATTATGGGACTTGCCTAGGCCTTGGGCTTGGAATTGCATTGTTCTTAGTTCCCTGTTTCCTATGTTGGGCTTGGAATGGCAGTGTTCTTAGTTTCTGTTTCCTATTTTACACTAGCAACAGAATGAAGCCCAATGTTGAATCCCAAGAACAAAGCAGTGAAATGGCAGTCCAAAATTCCTATCCAACTGTTGTCAACTTTTTAAATTGTTGTTTCCAACCTATAAAACGCGTAAATCATTTTTTTTCGTTTTGCATGTTTCCTTATGTTTATTTCTTTCATATTTTCTTTTATAAATTTTTAAAAAATTTCATTTTTTCGTGTGCATTTTTATATTTTATAATTTTCGCATTTTCACTTTTATGCTATATAGTTCCCAAGCCAATCACACTGATTATCCACCTGAAAATTCTGGTTCAAACCTGAACCCGCGAATCGTTGCAGAATTGGACAGCGAGGGAATTGGGCCATAGTGAGTAGCGACTGTCATCAGATAACACTATCACCGTGTTTATTGAGGACTTGGAATTACCTAGGCTCCACGAGTCATGATACTATTACTAGATGTCCAATTTGCTAAGAGGACTATGAGCAAGGGGATAACTAAATGGTTTTGCATAATGGCATGCACTATTAAGTGGCTTCAAAACCAATTGTACCTGTCATCTGTGCAGAAATCGCGTTTACCCTTATATTCTTACTTTTGAGATGGATATGTTCAATGCCTCACATATCATGGTGTAAAGCTAAATGATGATGGACGACTCAATGACAATGATCTTCCCATGCCATGCTGATGGTTTCACTTAAATTAGCTTTTATGTAATTATAGTAAAACTTCTCTAAATTAATATGACATGCTACCAAATTTTTTATTAATTAGTGAAGTTTATTAATTTAATATATATATATATATATATATTTAAATTATTAATTCTATTATTTATTGTTGTGAGTTATAATAAATTTATATACATTTTCAAGAAAAGATAATTGTAAAAATGATTTGTATTTTCAACTAAAAATTAAATGTAAGAGATATGAGAAGACTTATTCCATATCTATTTATTTATGTATTTCTCTACTTAATCTTTCAAATTTTACTCATATTATAGCACATAAGGTATTGTAAAATATACGGTTCGAAATTAGAACAAATAAAAATAAACAAACTACTTTAAATAAATAGTTTTGTAAAAAACTCTAATTTTGCTAATTAATACTCTTAGTAGTTTTTTTAATATTTTGTATTAATTATTAGATAGTATAAATATTAATTTATGTATATAAAACGCAATTGATTTTTGAAATTTTATTAAATTTTAGAGGTTATTAATTATTGAAATATTAATTTAAAAAGATTTTACTGTAATATGTCTTAGTTTCATGATTTTTTCCTTTTAAATACAACTAGATTGAGACTACTATTTAGTTTAGTTTAATTATGGAATTTTCATTTCAAAGTTATTAAATTAAGTTTATTAATATTTGATTTTTATTAAATATTTTTCAAGTAGTGCTATTTCACATGATTCTGTGTTAATCAAGTAGATCTAAATAACTTAATAATGATAAATGATGCTTACTCAGAGTGGCTAAGGATAATGCCTGAGATTAGTTTCAAATTCTACCAAAAACAATAACTTTCATTTATGGAATTGAAAATTCCTCTCTCTTATTAATATTAATAACTAATATGCCGTCATTGTTATGGAACAGGCTAATTATGTTATACTGTAAAAATTAATAATGATAATAATAATTTAATAGTCGACCCAATTGATCTAATGGCCATCACCGCATTGTAGTATGACATAGCATTTTCCATTTTTCAAAAAATTTTGCACTTGCATTATAATAGTGGAAACAATTATTTTGATATTTTCATGCCTTAGTTATGGCTTGGATGGAAATAAAGAAGTGCGGCAAAAGATAAAATCCTTTTGGCCAAACAAATATGACAAGTACACAGGGTATATGCCTTCACATTTTTTTACTATTTCCAGTCGTATGCTTGTTTTAGGGTATAATGAAAAAGCACTAAGCACCATTGTTAGAATGCATAACCACAAGCCGTGCAACTCCTATAAATTCCCTCGTTCCTATCTACTAAAATTGTCCAAATTTTCACTGTGGTAGAGGCTGACAATTAAATGAAAAGGTATGAGGCACCTAGCTGGGGTTTTAATCATTCTCCTACTAATTATTACAGGGGTGGCTGCCTCCAAGGACCATTTACCATCATGCAGTGAAATCATCTCTGAACTGAACCCATGCCTTTCTTACCTGATTGGATCTGTGAATGCGCCATCCAACCGTTGTTGTGGTGCAATCAAGAATCTAGCAAAGTACCCCAAAAGTAAGAAAGATAGAGTGGGTATTTGTAAGTGCCTTAAGAGCGCTGATTCAAAGCACCAAATAATTGATTACACTCGTGGATCTTCCCTCTCTGGAAAATGTAGTTTAAACATAGATATGCCTCCTTTATCCTCAGGTTTCCAATGTTCCAAGTAATTCTCTTTGCCTTCGCATCTGTATATTAATTGGCTATATATTTCTCAATTTCGAAATTCGAACTTCAGTTCTCGTATTGAAATTTTCGAAATTTTGAGTTTTAATCATGTTATATATTTTTTGAAGTATAAATTTATTGACTTCTTATTTACTATATATATATATATTGCATTGTAGGGCTTGACATGAGAAGAGGACGGAGTTGTTCATGAAATAAATTTCAGTCCTACGTTACGTGGAGAAATCAATAAACGTAGTGTTTAAGATACACGGAGTCGTAATTTGAAATAATTAGATTATCTGTCGTGTGATGTATGAACAAGCCTTCAATGAAATAAATTAAATAGCTTCAATAAGTGTTTCAGATTTATATTTGTTCTTTATTTCAATGCAATAACTCATATGACTGATAATCATCAATATATGGGAGCCAATTAATCCCATCAGCAATATGTACCTGCAATTTTTTAAGGTTTTCTATCTGCCATCAGCCCTCAAAATAGAAAGGGTGTACATAAAAAACAATAATCAATGATTTGATGGAAGCAGATATGAGGACTTGCAATTATCAGTGGCAAATCAAAAGCACACCTACAAGTGAGAAGTGGTATCACTTATGTTTTCTGAAATACTAAGTTACAGTTATCTATAATTAATTAATTAATTAATGCACATATTTTGCATACAATTGTATGTATCTAATTGAATAAATTTTTTAAAAACAGGGTCACATCAGATACATAATGAAAGATTAATAATCCTAATTGGAGGACTGAACTCATAAAAAATTTCTCCACTTTTAAAGGGAAAATAGAGAAACCAAACACGCCCACAAATATTAATGGCCTGGTGGTTCTAGTTCACCTATATATATATATCCTGAATTATCAACATGGACTGACAAGAAATCCTTCTCCAAGCGGATTTATCCACTAGAATCTCATCACAAATTAGGACAATTTGGACACATCAGAATAAAGAAATCTTACAGCCAAAGTTATTTGGTGTTGTGGTGATGTTGGTTCAATGGCATTGCACCGTGGTAGCGTATACAAAACTCTGTCGTCCCCCATTCCCCTGCTAATCTCATCTACCTTGTTATGGTGGGCTAATGAAATACATCTTAAATTAGTGACTAGTTTACGCATCGTGTATACAGTTAATTTTATTATAATTTTAATATGAAAATCTATGTTATACGACAATTTTATGCCATAATTAACTACAAAACAATTTTTTCCTTGAAATGTAATTATTTTTTAATATGTGATTCATATTATATTAAAATTATTTTTTATTGTATTAAATTTTAAAAAATATTAATAATTTTAAGTCAATAAAATAAAACAATTATTTAATGCATGACAAAAAATTATATAATATAATTTTAAAAATTGCTTACTCACTTTTAAACCATACTATAGATAAAAAAATTGAACTTGAGATTCTCATTTCTCATAAAATTTATTTCACTATCAAAATATGCTCTACATGTGTATATGATTACTAATTATAATCATGATTTTGAAAATCAGACTGGTAGGTCGATTTGATAAAATCGAGAACCGGCCACCATTCCAGTTTAAAACCTCTTTTAAAACCAAACACACGTTGAATAGGGAGAAACCGGCCAAACTTGGACATAACCAGCTTAACAGGGAAGAAATAAAACCGGGTAGGACCGGGTTTATCAAAACGACATGGTTTTGGTGTTGAAATTTATTTCTTTTTGAAAGGTTGTTCTGAACTTCTTAAAAAATCTTTAATTTTCGTATGTTTATGGGGACTGATTCATTTTGTTGATTATGGAACAAGGATCATAAGTTATATAATTAGTTAATCAATTTTTTTTTTTAATGTCTTTCGGTATATGTGTATCCATGTTGTGTGAAAGTTTTTTTTTTTTTTTAGTTCAGGTTGTGATTTTTGAGAAATATTGTTTACAGGATTGAGGCTTATGTTTCTTTTAGTTGGCATATGAATCATTTGATTAATTTGTCCACTCTGTTGGCATATGAATTTGTCTACTCTGTTGGCATTTGATTAATTTTTCTTTTAGTTCATGTTGGCATTTGAATCATTTTTCTTTTACAGGTTGCTTCCCTTTGCTTTTCGATTCAAGGATGACTTTGGTTGGTGTTTTGATTTGGTAAATATAGACGTGTTTCTATATATTGGGAGTGAGTGTTAATTTTTTAGAATTTTTTTTATAATTTTCTATTATTTTTCTAATGAAATATAGACTGAGTTTATGTGAATCATATAATAAAAAAATATTTACATAATATATATTCGAATATGAATTCATGAAAAATTATAAAATAATATCTAATTTAAAAAAATTATATATATGATAATTTACGATTTAATGTGGTAAATTGAATACATATTAAAATTTCTCTCTAAATGGGAATTGGGAAAGAAAAACTCCTAGCCTCAAGAAAATAATATTACGGATGATGAATGCTACATTTAAAATTGCATGCTACATGTCAATTATACATCAACATCAACAGGCAAAGACAACTACACAGTTGCTGACTGGAAATTAATTCCATTTGGATGCATATAGGTGTGGAAATTGGATTACGTCTAACCCCATTAAACCTAACACTTTAGGGCAATTGAAAAGTCATTCTACTGTAATGTTTCATCACTGAAGCTTTGAAATAGTCATCCTCTTTAAATATTGATCCAGTCATTAGCAGATCAACCAATCCAACTAATGAAATTACAAACTAATTAGTGATTGGCTTTAATTGCAACTAAAAATTAATTTATTAAAAAATAAGTCAAAATCGAAAAATTGAGAATCGTATTAAACAAGTTCATTCTAAAATCATTTTATTTTATTAAAAAACTTTAAAAGTTTTAAAATTAAACTTTTATTCAAAATTTAATGTTGAAAATATATTTTTATCATATTATAATATTGTACTATTTTTCTACTTTTTAAATATTTCAAAGTAATTGTTTTTATATATTTTCATTTTTTTAAAAAAATATTGAATCAAATAAATTAAATTAGAAAATCAATCAACTGACATATTTAATCTTCAATCTGATTTTTAAAATATTAGTCATTAATCATTATAATCTCCAGTTGAATTCAATCTTCATGTCCCTTTGAGCTTTTGAACTGTTGAATTTTAACATCTATTAAATATTACTAAAGTAAAATTTGTTGATGTAAACATTTTTCTCTAATTATACAACTATCAAATTTGTATTTAGTCGTTTTCTATCTAAATGTCATTCAAAAGTATAATCATTCAAAATAAATATTTTAAAAGATCTCTTATGTTTATCAATGCAATTTTAAAATAATATAGATAATAATTCACTTTCATGTAATCTTAAAAAATAACATATTATATATATATAAAATAAAAATAAATAAGAGTAAGTTATGATGTACTAGATGAATCAATGAAATTTTTTTTTTTAGAAGAAATGAATGAATGAAAATTGTCCAACTTGAGTTGGTCAACTAAGTAACTTAATTATAAGGGTTTGACATACCAAAAATGTACCTAAGTTTTTTCGTAGATGCTAAGAAATAAATTTTATGGGTTGAACTCTCACACCAAAAATATAATTGTACGTGTCTATGAAGGCAAATTTATGTTATTTTGTTCGTTAAAAAAAATATATATGTTATTTTGTAATGGTCTATTGATTCAATTTTTTATTTGACAATTGTAAAAAATTGAGATCACAGTAAGTTCTGTAATTTCATTTCATGTAGTCTATATTCTACTTATGGTCTGATATATCTGTAATTTCATTTTATATATTTTTTCATTTAAAAAAAAAACTGTCACCTTTTTATTTTTTTTATATTATTTAATAAAATATGTTTAATATATATTTTATCAATACATGACTTATAGTATTTTTTTTTTTAATTTATACTCATAATTATATTTGTGTAGGCGTGTAATGCATAATGAGAATTACTCAAATTAGCTACATGAGAAGGTTACCATCAATTCATTACCAACCATATGCAAAACCTTTAGCAATGGACTTTAAAATTTTAAAATTTGTCTAATTAGAAACTGAACAGAAAAATGTAATGAAAAATATTTGAGACTATGATATAATAGCAATTTATTATGGATTAATATTATATTCATCATGATTGTAGTCTTGTATGAACCATTAAAAATAGAGTAATTAAAATAATAACTGAGTTATATTATCCATAAAACTATGTCTACGAGCATCGTTCATTACAACTAATAAATTCAAAACTAATTTATAAAATTTATTAACTATATTAGTATTTAAGAATTCTCTCATTACATATTAAATATTGATGATACATTATGTACTTTAATTCATGTATTGTGACACACACACAATAAGTAATAATTCATGTACTTGATATTTATATTTTAATATTCAATTTTAAATTAAATTCTTTTGTCTTTTATGTATGTTAATTTTAGTTTATATTATTTTCATGTTTTATTTAGATTTTATAGAAAATTGAGTGAAAATTCAGAGTTTTAGTCGTAAATGAGTCTACTTCAAATTCGAAACTATATTAATTGGCTAAAAAGTATCTGAAAAAATTGAATTGGATTAATTTAAATGAAATCAAAATGCCCTACTTTCATAATATTGATTTTTCATCATTATTTTCTTAAATTGCTAAGCTAATTTATTCTTAAATTAATTTTCTTAGCATAATTAGTTTATTATTTTGTATTAATTTAAATAATAATAATAACTTTTACATAATTTTAGTACTTAATATATGATTTTCATGAAAACAATATCTTATTTATTGTTTTATTACTTGTCCGATTTTCTATCTTGCAAAATTTTCCTATCAATAATCATTTGATCTAATTGCCAAACGAAAGTACATTTTTTATTATTTGTCCAGCAACCGCTAATTTTATTTTACTAGTATTTATCCCTAATATTTTATTAAGTATGGGTAAAAGAGGGGTGATTAAACATGAGAATCAATTTTTTTTTTTTAATATTCGATAAAGAGGAGAAAAATTAAGTTTAAAAGTTTTGTTTTCGCTCTTAAAATGGTATTCTTATACTATAAATACTAAATACATTTTTGTCCATTTAGCGTATTTATCTTAAATAAATTAAAGTAATTTTTTAATTTTATTAAAAATTTAAATCAAATAATATAATTCTTTTCCTAATATTAAAAAAATTAAGATAGCTGCATATCATATATGAAATCAAATAATTCACTTAATCATCATAAAAAGACAAATTAAGGGAGGTGCTACAGTACAAATCATCTGTTGGCAAATCAGTTGGAAGTGGTTAAATTAAGGCTCTATTTGGTTAGTGGAAATTAAGACAAATTAAAATATTTTTTTATATTTAGGATATATTGCAAAAAAAAAATATTATTTTTTTTGATTTATAAGGTTATAACAAAATTTTGATCTTAAATGTTTTTATATTATTTATTATTGAATATAAAAATATATTTAAAATAAAATTTTTATGATTTTCACTTTTCACTAACAATTATCGCTGACCAATGATGATCGGTGATGAATGTCAATAGTTAATGATAATTGATAATAATAAATATATATGTTATATATATTTTATTTTTTTATTTGTATGATTTATCAAAGTTTAAAAAATGACTTTTAGTTTGTAAAACATGAAGTTCTTTTTCTGAAAATTGGCTTAATTTTCTTGTTGGCCAAGATAATAATTTTCATTGATCAAATTTACTGGATGCACCAAATATAGAAAAATACAAAAATATTTTCCTAGAATGCAACAAATATTTTTCATTAAATAAATGAAAATTAGTAAAACTCATTAATTTCATGGTTCATAAATGTAAAAATTAGGCGTGATCAAGTAAAATTATTTGAAATTGAATAAAAAATCAGATATTTAAAAAATGGAATAGTCAATCCCAAACTATAAGAAGAAAATATCTATTTTAAATTAAATTAATTTTTGATTTGGTCCAATTCAAATATTTGAGACAAATTAATATATTCGATTCAATTTAACTTGAGTATTTGAATATTTCAAATTCTATATTTAAAAATTAAATTTACAAAAAAAGATTTATGCATATATATATATATATATATATATATATATATATATATATATATATATATATTTTTTGTTTGTAGAAAAAAATATAAAATACTAATAATAAAAAAAATAAAATCGAGAAAATTAATTTTGTGTGTGTGTGTTTTCA
>CATIWR010041397.1:0-14352 GCA_949677035.1 Omphalea diandra | reverse complement strand
GAGAAACACTTCTTTGCAAACTACATCTTTAGTATAAATTTTTTGTACTTTTATTATTTTTTGAGATTGCACAAAAATTTTTATGATAAACATTGAAAAAAAAATATTTTGTGGTAAATAAACTTCAATATTTGGTATTATCTAATCTTGAATTTTATTGATGGTCATAACAAATTAAAAACATACTGCAAATTATTATCTTTTGAACTAAAAAATATACCCTCCATTTGTAGTTAGAGAAAGAGAGATTTTGAATAATAATATTTTTGTTTTGTTTGTTATCCCATGATTATTTCAATATGTATGATATTTTCACAAAAATTTCTTATAAATGATTCTTGAATTATTACATAAGCCGGAAGGAACACAAATTTAAATTATATTTATTTTAATTTTTAAAATAAAGCAACTAACTTAAATATATAAATATTTTTATCCATTATTTCAACTATTGCAAAATAATCACAAATTTTACAGATTAAAATAATATCCATTATTTTAATTATTTTAAATAATCATAAATTTTAATATTAAAATAATAATTAATTCTATAAAAAAATTTCATCCATTCAATTAATATTTATAATTTAAGATTATTATTATCAATTTAAAATATTCTATACCTTTTTATGTCCATAAGAGTTTTTTTCTAATTAGCCCCTTATATAAATTGTATATTATAGATTTCAAATATCACAAATTTAACAAGTGAAACAATAATTTGTTATATAAAAAAATATTATTCATCCAATTAAAATTTATGACTTAAAATTATTATCATCAATTTAAAAAGTTTTATTTTTTTTTCCTTATTAGCTATGTTTATAAATGGTATACTATAGATTTTAAATGTTACAAAATTTAAATATTGAAATAATAATTATTTATATAAAGAAATATTATCCATCAAATTAAAATTTACAACATAAGGATATTATTGTCAATTTAAAAAAGTTTTATCTTCTTTTATGTCAAAATTTTTTTTCTCTAGTTAGCCACTTTTATATATAAATATCGACATAGATAGTATATATTTCAAAAATCATAAATTTCAAAATTGAAATAATAATCAGTTCTATAAAGAAATATTATTCATCTAATTAAAAGTTATAACTTAAGATTATTATTATCTATTTAAAAAAAAATTCTATACCCTCTTATGTTCAAAAAAGTTTTCTCTAGTTAATCACTTTTATATATGGTATAGATATACATTGTTTAGATTTGTTATTTCATCTCTTTTTATAACAATTTTATCTTTTCTTTTAAAAATTTTAGTGATTTGAGATAATAATATAGATAATACATTATTGACATCATCTTTCAAATTTATTTTGAAATATTATATAAATTTCAGTCTACATTATGATATAACATAATATTTGATGAAAATCTTTACGATTGGTAAAAATGTAGAGTCGTTGAAAAAGATTCATGGTAAAAATTGAACTACTTTTGGAGTTGAACTAAATGAGGATCAATTTTCTATTGATATTTTAGATCATAAAAATATTTTTTTGTAGATGTCATATAACTATTTATGAATGAAAATATTTCTATTATTGAAAAAATAATTGAATGTTTATCAATTTACTATTAACATAATATTTTAATAATTCAATGTTTTTCTTATATTATGGCAGTTTATATCTAAACAGCTCTTCTTTCATTATTTTATTTCAAAGGATAATTTGAATAAACTTAAATGAATTTAACTTTAAATATGACGTTTTAATTTTATAAATTTTAGATAAAATTGTGAACTTATCATTTTCATTAAGATATCATATAAATAAATTAAGTTAGATAGAGTGATAGAGAGAGAGATAGATGAGATGAGATGAGATTCTGTCTTGAAGAATTAATGAACATGGTGATTTGTACAGCTTCACAGCAAAAAAGGAATAAAACCACAAGTTGACTTGATATACTGTTACAAAAATGGGAATATATTGAATCAGAATGCACCAAGAGTAAACAAAATTATTTTAATCGTCACTGAATTAGACACAAGAATCAGAATTTTTCTTTAAGTGTCTAGAATTAGAACATTCTAATACGTGATACAGGTGTTTTAGTTGGGCAAATTCCTGCATTGATGTTTATGGATTGGAACTCAGATTGATCCTAACATATCTCCTTGAAAACTACTGATTTCTTGTATGATTTGACATATCATATGTGTTATTGATTGATTTTGCAATAATTTTTTTTATAAAATTTATTTTCAATTAATATATAAATCAATTTGAAAGATTTTAATCCCATAACTAATGTTTCGTAAAACACATTTTTTCAATAAATTTAAGTAGTGCTTTAAACATCATAGTGAAAATCTTGGAACAGCCTCAAATTACAGGTACCCACCAGCTACTAGATCTCTTGAAGAATTTAATCAGTTATATTTATGTGATTCTTTCCAGATTAGATTAGAAATCGAAGTTAGGTCCGTAGATGATTAATGAAATCAATTAATAAGGACAAAATAGGCTATGGTATTTACAAATAGGAATCCATCCCTATCGCATTATACGTGTGTGTGTGTGTATATATATATATATGGAAGTCATCCTATGTATGATACCCTACCTGAACTTGTAGAGTGACGTTGGTAGATATCCATTTATCATGTACCCAACAGGTCCTTTTAGAAATCAATCGAGAATTTGAAGTTGTTTACGTCCAACTATAGAAGAATAAAGGTGACAGTCACTTGAGCATGGTGATGTGCAAGAACAAGGAATGTGTGATGTGTTAAATGGAATTTTTTTGGAACCAAAAAATATTTGTTAATATGTTTCTCAAAAAGCTAATTTGGCACCACTAGATTCATTAGTTTTCTTATTTAAATTTGTTTAAAAATAATTAAAATTTGATTATATTTAAATAATTAAAAATATTTAACTTTTTTTGTATAAATCAAAATAATATTTTTTATATTTAAAAATTTAAAATGATAAATAGTATGATTCGACTCTATTAGAAACTAAAAATTCGATAATCATATCAGAGCTTTTATGATCAATTGGAAGGCTTAGATGAGTTTTTTTAAAACTCGACTTGGTTATCTACCTAAGAGAATTAAGAATCAAAGATTAGATCGAAGTTAAACGAGAGTTCAAACAAGATTACATGAAATGTATATTAAATATTATATAAAATTAATAATTTATATTAAATAATATTATATTTAATAACTTTATTAAAATTACAAAAAAAAATGGTAAATATTTAATATAATATATTCTTAAAATCTAGTTAAAGTTTTAAATTTAAGATATCATAAATTGATATTTTGTATAATCACATAAATAATAAAATAAAATTTTAGCTCAAAATAAATTTATTGACGCTAAAAAATAAAAATAATAAACACATATTAACTTATTTTCTATGATTTAAATTTTTACTTTTATTCAATACATATTAATTAGTTTATTATTGAAGAATTAGTTATTTAAATTAATTCAAAAAAATTATAAAAAATATGTTTTAATAATATATAATAAGTTTTGTAATAAAATAAAATAATAATTAAGTTAGTTGAAACTATAACAAGGTCTCTAAGTGTCTGGGTTCAGATTTCAGAGGTTGCCACATTACCTCCAATCAAATTGGATAATTTTCTTGAACTGTGAACCAGTTGATTGATTCATGAGTTAACCGACCGATTTATGTAAATTAATTTAAATTTTATTTTAATATATATTTAAGTTTAAATTAAATCAATTTTTAATTGAGTTTTCGAGTTTTGTAGTTTGATCAATCGGTTCAATTTCAATTTAATAATGTGACTTTCTGCATTAGAAGGTAGGGATTTGCTCAATACTTTGCCGATAGTGAGAAAATTTCTTTCTTTTTTTTTTTTTAAACAAATCAAGCTTTCAATTAAGGGAAATAAAGTAATTTACGAGCTTGAAATATATATTGTCATTCTTATCAGTCATTTAAATTTGAAATTTATTATATATAGAATATATAATTATATATATATATAATTTATAATTATATTTATATTTATAATTATAATTTATTTATAATTATTAATATATAATTTCTAATTATTATATAATTATATAATTTATATATAATTATAATATAAAAAGAATTTCCTTTAAACAAAAAAAAAAAAAAAAAGAAAGCAAATATGGTTGGATGGATTACTAGATAGAAATAGAATTGAAGTTTAAAAATAATGAGAATAACAAATGAAATTCATTTGTTTATGAGGAAATCAGAATAAACTGTGAACACATAAAATAGTTTTTAATAGGTGATGTATAAGCTGCCACCAAGAAAAATGATGCCTGGGTAGTGGCGAAAGGGGAGGCAATGAGGCAAAACGACATGAATAGACCCCCATATGCCAGTGGAATAAATAAGCAACTATTACTACAATTCATATGGTCTCTCTCCTCTCCAGAACCCTTTATTCCGAGTTATAGGAATCAGTAGTGATTTACTTGTCAGCAACCACACATCCCAAAATGCTCTAAGATTTCAGGGAAACTGCATAATATGGAAAAGAAGAGATTGTAGATGAGATCAATAAAATTGCTTATCAAATTTCTTTGTACTCCAATATTTGTTCCAATTGCATCCCATATCCAAATGGGTTGGTATATATTGTTATAGCTTTTTTTTGCCCCTTAAATTACACTTTTTTTTAGTAAATTTAATTTTAAATTTGAATTCAAGATCTCACAATCTAACAATGTATTTCAATACCTCTAATTTAAAATTGATTTAAATATGTAATGTTATAGTATAATTAGTTATAGGGTATATGCCCTTAGGATTTGCTTTTGGAATTTAGATGGAAGCATCAGATGCAATAATACGGACAAGGTGCAATTAAGATTCTGAGAATATTAAGCAGCCAGCCAGCGAAGTAAAGGATTCAACTAGCCCAATATATATGTGAAAAGGTCAACCAACCCACTAGCATTCTAATTTAGTGGAATCTGCATCAGACGTAAGCAATTATGCGATGTTAAAATCATTAAATATTCTAAATGTTTTTTTGCTTATGCAAAGGAGAGTTTCTGGGTTCTCTCATTCAATTGCATCAGTACATAATATAACAAAACAAAAAAGGAAAAACCAAGAAAAGAAAACACATGAAAACCCCATATAATAACAAAATGTGGGCATGGAGAGACAAAAAAGCCTATCCCACTTTTTTTTTTTTTAGCTCTCTTTAATGATTAAGCTTTGGGCTCTTGGCTGACTTTAATTGGAAGTTCTGGAATGGGCATAGGCATGCTGATGGCCATTGCAGATAGCTTGTTGTTAGCATCTTTTTGCAAATCAACTTCATTATTAGCTTCAATATCTCCTATTATTTCCATTGAATTCCCATTTCCTTGAACAACCTTTACAGGATCAGGAATCTCCTCATCTGCATCCTCCATTCTCTCCTTGTTCTTACCCCACAGGACTGAGTATAGCCCTATTACTATCAATCCAGCACCAATCACACTGCAACCACAAGTGAATAAATCTTATTTTAGTTACTGTCAAATAAACTAAAGAGTGTCTCAGTGCACGAGACTTTCTGTATTGCAGACTTTAATGAGTATCAGATTTACATATTCTATGAAAAAAGGACATCATGATAGTGATACAACATTTATGTTTTTATTTTTAAAAATTGTGTATATTACATATTATAGAATCTGCACTTCTTGTGAGATTCTATGGAGACTTATGAGAAAAGAGTTGTAATATTCTGCCATAGATAAGGATGCTACATTATGTTATACTATATTAAGGAATATTAGTTATACATCTATGCATGTGAATATTGAGATATATAAAATGTAAATAATAAAGGAAATGAAGATGAAAATTAATTACCCTCCAAGAAATATCTTTTCTGCCAAGACGAAAGAACCCATGATGGCTACAATGATCATCATCAAGGGGCTAAAAGCAGTAGCAAAAACTGGACCCCTTTTCTTTATCACTAATCCTTGTACATAGTATGAAATGCTTGATGTCACAATCCCCTGGTCATTCATAAAAATTATCACAAATAAATGAACTTACTAGATAAATGACATATTAAGTAAAACCCAGTAACTGTTTACTACGTAAAAAAGGATAGACAAAGAGATATAGGTAATTACAGCGTAGGCAGCAGCAAGGAGGTTCATGTCCCAGCCAATTCTCCATACGGAGGCCTTGTGCTCCATCACAAAGGTCACAGCTATAGCTTGTAGGGTTCCAATGAAGCACACAAGTGATGTTAAAGAAAGTTGATGATTCTTGTACGTCTTTAAAGCTTGGGTCTACATGCAAAATTTGCATATGTTATTTATTATTTTTTGATAATTTCATTCATTGTTATTACAGTCATTTCAGTGCTCATTGAATCTAGTTGACCTGTAGTCAACCAAAAAAGGAAAAAAAAAATTATGTAACTACTTACTTGCAAAACAAACAAGGACGCCCAGGCAAGGGTGGCAATGATAAGTAGAATAGAGCCCTTGAACCAGTCTTTGTCAGTGCTTCCAGTGGTATCGGTCACATCGGATTTCTGAGAATTGGCATGTTTAGACCACACCATCTCTAGTAGAGGACCCTTGTATAAGGTCATAAGCATTGCTCCTGCCACTGTCACCAATGTTCCCACCAATTTTGCTTGGCACCATACCTTCTTTAAGTTTAGTTTCTCCATTCTGTAACCCACCCATAACTCAATATCTCTTTTAATTATTTAAATTTTGCATAAATTAATAATTGATCAATTAACCTTTCTAATGGGTTTGGTTAATTCGATGTACTTCAAGTTACCTGAATATGACTGCCATAACAAATGTCATAGCAGGAAGCATGTTGCTCATTGCACAAGAGAAAGTTGGGGATGTAAATTTCAGCCCAGCATAGTAGAAGTTCTGGTCTATCACAGGTCTATATAAGAAATTGAACAAATTTGGTTAATTTCAGTTTATAAGCTACTTAATTATTGGTAAAATATTAACAAAGAAGTATTGCTTAACAAGGGCTAGTTACCCGAGAAGCGCAAGAACAAACAGTTGCATGAAAACTGGGAAAGTAATCCTCGGCTGTGCTTTCCTGGAATATGGTGTAACAAATGTTTAGGAACGAATTATTGAAAACTACACTAAAATTATTTTAATAATATTTTTTGAATTTTATTTGTTATTAGATGAATTGAACCGGACTGCGAACTAGTCAGCTGACAGGTACAGTTTTAAAAACATAAAACCAAATTTGAGTCTGGATTTAAACCTCTCGAAAATGAAAGCAAAAGGGGTGATGACAGCAGTGGCGAAGGCGTGGCGATAAACCACTAGAGCATAGTGGCTCATACCCTGGTTGAGAGACACTTTAGTAATAATGTTCATGCCAGCATAGCCAAATTGCAAAGAGATCATAGCGAAGTAGGGCTTAGAAGACTCAAGAAACTTGATGAAGCCGCCTAGTTGGGTCTTCATGTTTCTTGGCGAAGAAAAATGAGGAGGAGAAGAGAAAAAGAAAAAGGATGCGCAGAGTTGATGAAAAGAGAGAGAGAATACCCAAAGTTGTTCGATACTCCCTAGGAAAAATTTGAAATGTTTTCTGGTATTTATACTGGTGTGGAGGGAACGATATCCATTTGACATGTTAGTGTAAAACGCATGTAAAAGAATGTAGTAACATTTTTTATTTAAAAAAAACGAGGAAAATATTCCAATTATCCATTTTGTTACACACTATATGGTAAATTAGAGGGATGGGGTACACGTAGAGGACTAGTGAGGATCTGAGTCATCTTTCATAGATGGAAATGATGCAAGCTTGTAGTGACCTAGAGTCTAATATTCTCCTCAAAAAAAAATCCAAATAGAAAAAGAGGGAAGAAAAAATGGAAAAGGAGATATATTGCGTACCAAGTCACGTAAAAAGTCCCAATAGAAAAAGAGAGAAGAAAAAAATGGAAAAGGAGATATATTGCGTACCAAGTCACGTGCCCATGCAAATTAATTTTCATGACGTAGTCAATCCTGTCAAGTTAATTACAACCGTTGGATCAACTAAAATAATTCTTACTTCACCAAGAAAAGATTCACTTCTCATTAACAAGTGAAAAACATTCATACTCATCATCAAACTAAGCTAATATTTAGGAGGATATAATGAAATGAAATGAAATGTAATCAAATATAAATTTAATGAGCCATTAAATTTATTTTTTTTATTACATTACATCATTTCAAACATTATCTAAGAATTAAAAATCTAATGATTCCCTTCGTATGCACATATTGATATATAAATTCTTATTTTGCTTAAATGAATTATTTAATAGAATCCTTTACTTTCAGAAATGATATAGAAATTTTGAGAAACGATATATAATATCAAATATGAAAGTTATATACTAAAATTGTATAAAAAATTAAATATATCCTTAGATACAATGTCAAAGTTAAATATCTATTACCACTCTCTTGTCTTTTTACTTTTTCTAATATATTTTCTAAAGGTAAAAAATTTGTCATATCTTTTACTTTTATGTTTCTCACTATAAAATATGAAGCACTTAATCACTAAAATATCAATTTAATAACAAAAGTAATTTAATGAAAAACTAACTGTTAGTCTAAAATTATTTACTAGTGGTAGAAGTCTGTTTTTGGGTATCCTACCAATTTTATAAGTTGTTAAACTTTCAAGAAGTTATATAACTGAGTTACTTTGGCTTACCAATGAGCCAATATGCTGGTTGAAAAAATCGTATGAAAATATTCTCTATGCAAATATAGTGATTTAAGAAAATTATGAGGATGTGATTCCATACTTCATATATTGTGCCTTGTGAACAACAATATCAACTAATTAATGAGCAAGACATAAGTAGAAAATTTGCGCACATTAATTGGGAGGATTCCTTTCCTACCCACATTTGAAGACACCATTGCTTGTCAATATATGTGCATATACTCTTATGTGAATCACGAGAGAAAATAGAAATAAATTAAGAACCAAAGAGCTAATTTGGTCTGATATTATTATTTTCCAACATTTAATTTCTAATATTGAATCGGAATGAGTTGAATGCATATATTCGGCGGGCTGCTGCAAATGCAATGAAACATCTTCTTTCGTGGTTGATTTCTAATCACAACAACGTGACAATGTCCAAATGCGGTGGAGCACTTATTTTTTGGAAAATCCTCCATAGCTTTGTCACACCATAGTTTTCATTCCTTGTTGGGTATCTCTAGTCTTTTCTTTTGATGTTCCATTTCGTATATATTTGCTTTATTCTAATTATGTGCCAAATTTTGCTCAAAAGTTGTGGCAAATGCTCCTACTGGATTCATATATATATATATATATATATATGGATGTGCAAGAGTCTAATTGAGTTAAGTAGAATAATTATTTTCAATCATCACTAAATGTTTTATCAAACTTTTATTGTAATTACAAACCTTTAATTTGTATCAACACAGTTGATTTCGATTTGTATTTCAATCAAATAAGATCATTAAATTTTCAATGATTAATTAAATCAAATTATATTAATATTGATAATTTAACTTATCAGAACTATTTTAACATGTCACTCTATACTTGGTTAGATTCTTGTAGCAAACAGCTACAGGAAGAGATTGACGCCTGAATTGGCTGAAGTTTATACTGTACTTCGAGAATTGCACTCTAGCTAAGGAGGATTTTTGGAGCTCAAAAGCGACATCCTTGTTCTGATGGCTAGCAATTAGAAGGGCTCCAGTAAAGGTAAGCATGAATCTTTAACAAATTAAATTCAATAAAAATAATTAAAAAATAAATGATTAAAGATATTTAAATTGAAATTTAATTGAACCAAGTGAATAGTATATTAGGCAATACGCATGTTGGCAACTTTGCTGTTTAGATACTGTTGATGTCAGAGTTTGGCCTGGTCCTTTTTCATATTTAATTTCTAATTCTATTCATAAGATGATACGAGCACACTCGTGTAATCATTTTAGGCATTTTTAAATTGAAATTAAAAAGAAATTATACTCAATGATAATAAAAATATAATTTTTTACTGATTACAATAATTAAAATTAAAATTAAAATTAAAATTTATAATCATAATAAAATTTACTAATTATTAATATAAATTAATTGGAGTTAATGTATAAAACATTCAAGAAAGATTTGTATAATTATGTTTAATTGTCTTGTCAATGACGACAAATCGAATTCGAAGATTTTTCTCCACTTCTAGTCCACTTAGAAGGAAGATACGAAATATAAATATGGGTGATATTAATCACAATATATTGTTGATGGTAGGATTTATATATAACTATAATAATTTTTTTCCAATATATTTGTGGCTAAGAAAAACAAAAAAAAATATGATGACGAAAACACTTTTATTATGTGCATCAACGAGTAACTCCGCACATGAAAGGAAATCAAGTGGAGCACCAAATGCACCATCTTTCTCTTCCACCACATATAAAATGGGGGTCTAATCATCCCCAATCATCAAAGTTGATTCGTCACCTCACCCAAATGTAGGGACCCATAACCACCCACAAATCCTTCCATACAAGCGTGTGCTTACTTATATCTCACCCAAAACATTTCAATTCATTTTTGCTTGTACACAGTAGTAAAAACATTTATCTTGATTATAGTTGTAATACCTGCTAAATTAACTATATTTCATGCCAAGCCAACACAAATCATTAACAAATTTGAAATAAAAAAGTAATAAAATCACAAAGAGTATTATCCTTCGAACAACCTCGATATAAAAAATTCAAAATAAAATAACTATCTATATAATACAAGAAAATACTTACATAAAGCAGGAGAATACCTATACAATGCAAGAGAAAAATAAATACAAAAAAAAAAAAAAACATTGGTTTGACCACAAACTCATTTTTGGACTGAATCTTCCTATGATTTCATTGAAATTTATCCATCAACATTTTGAAGCACAAAAAATGATATTTGGTTCTCTAATTCGAAAATCTCACCTGAAAGTATTATTTTCGCTCTTACATCTTAATTGTTAAAGAAAACTTAAAGGAAAAATATAAAAATTTCACCTAGAAAAAAAAAATATGATCATATCTCAACAATAAATGAAAATGAAAGTGAAATAAAAACAAAGGAGAAGGGGCAAACCACCGTCTATGGACTATCCACGGCTAAAGTCATGAAGCCACGGACGGTGGCTTTGAAGCAAAAGAAATTTTTGGTAGCTTTGAAAAAGACCAAAGGTTAGAGATGATGAAGACATATTTTTTTTCTTACTATCATTAATATTTAATAGAATAGGCTGGAGTGAAAAATATTTATAGATTTAAAGTTTTTTTTTGGTTCATCCTATGTATAACTAGCGAATTAGGTAAAAATTTATTTTTTTCTGGTTTGCTAGTCACAAATTGAGACAGCTTTTGAAAAAAAAAAAAATTAATTGGTCGCTAGTAAGACTAGTGGAATATATATATATATATATATATACTTGCATGCCACCAGCCTTAGGCTGATACGTATCTGCTGGGCATTGGAGAACACCTCCGATGAATTCAGACCACACTTTCAATTTTTTTCACAATCTTTATTTAGATTTTTTAAAATCAATTGATAAGTCTTGTTTTACTTAGTATTATTTCTATTTAATTTTAATATATTATTTTTAAAAATACTTTTAGATTATGATAATTAACTTTTCATTTATAATTAATTATTTTAATTTTATATAATTAATTATGATAATTAACTTTTTATTTATAATTAATTACTTTAATTTTTTATAATTATATTATATCAAGATAAATACATTAAAATATAATTAATGCATTAATAATTATTATAATTAATGTATTAATAATTATTACTAACAACAAAATAATATTATTGATAATTATCATTATCAACAAAATAGTTTAATATTAAAATTATATGTATATTAATTAAAAATTATATTAATTATTCTATTACTTAAAATAATTCTATTAATTTATATTATATTAAATTATTAAAATATATTATATATTAAATATATTAATAAAATTTAATAACAAATAAAATTTACATAAATATAATTCTATTAATTTATATTACATTGAATTATATTATATATTAAATAAATAAAAATAAACAGTAAATATTAAATATATTTAATAAAATTCAATAACAAATAAAATGTACATAAATAAATAAATTATACATAAATATTACAAAATATTATATAAATATTAATATTACATTTACATTACTAATTATATAATATATTAATCTGATATAGTCATAAAATTTTTAATATGATATAATTATTATAATTTTAGGTATTCATAATATTAATTATATAAATATACTATATGCAAAAATGAAAAATAATAATAATACATGCAAAATATTCAATATGCAAAGGATGGGACAACTCATTGTTGTCCGCTAGTTCAACTAGTGAACAACAAATATATATATATATATATATATATATATATATATATATAAAATATTCATCCTCTAGTTAAACCAATGAACAAACATAAAATAACAATAAATTATTGATTTGCTAGTTTAACTAGAGGTTGGCCAAAAAAAAGTATGTCAATCTTCTACTTTAATTAGCAGTCCAACATATAAAAACTCTAAATCTATAAATATTTTTTACCCTCATCTATTCCTTTAAATATTTTTTTTCAAATGCCTAATTTAATAAAAAGCCCTGAAATTTTTTGTGTAAATATTTTCAATATCTTGAATTTGAGTTTTTTTTAAAGAATGAAAGACTAGATATTTCATTAATTGAATAAATAATATAAAACAAATGTACAAAATCTTATATAACTGTATATATTTAGTAACAAATTGTAAAATAAACTATAAATTTAATTTGATTTGCATAAATAAATCTTATTGATAAAATATTTGACTAGATCAACCAGTAACATCCCACTTGATAACAATTTTCTATTGTTATTTGACTTTTTTATTTCTACCAGTCCGATCTGATTTTCACAAATAATATATCTATTTTGATAAATGGCTGCGGAGTTGCTTGTACTATAGACCAACCAACAAAACATCAAATTTAAGCACCATAACGCAAACATTTTCAACATGGAAAGACAATGGAAAAATAAATCCAATAATCTAAAAAATTATAATAGATTTGTCTATCAACTTGTGATTTAAGAGATAAATTAGAATAAACTTAATGAATGAATAGATCTATATCTTATATTTCAATGACTATTATTGACAACAAATACAATCTAAGCAACTATTTTACTCTCTCATTCATTCTTTTAGTTCTCATAAAAGTTCTAAAGGTATTTTCACTAACTTAAGCATCAGAGTAATTTTAAATATTCTCATTTATTTCAATTTATTTTTGTCTCTTTACAAGGTTACAATACCTAATTGTAAGATTAATGGCCATCGAAACTTGTAACCAAATGTTAAGATAGAAATAAAGATGGAAGTGTTTGGTGTAGTTGTTGCTCTAGAAATGGGTGGAGTAATTCATCAGCTCCACCGGACAATTGGAGAAAGCAAACAATGTAACGTCTATTCATTTCATGGGTCTGTCTCTTTTATTACGATGTTATTACAAGACACATAGTCAAAATAATTAAACGGATGAAATGGGGTTAGTAATTAGTGGGGGAAAGGAGGGTTAGTGTGTGGGATGACAGCACAGGACTCAGTTGCAAGAGTCATGCAAACTGATGCTGAGATGAGTGGGGGAAATAATCTGCCCCACAACCCATATGTGCTTGAACTTCTGAGGCACTTTTCAAAGAGAGCAAAATAAGCATATTATTATTATTATTATTATTATTATTATTATTATTATTATCTTCTTACAGTGTTGCTATAATTAATCATAATTATATGACTTTTTATGTAATCAAATATATATATATATGTATATTTGTATGTCTGTATGCATGCATGTTTGTATGTATGCATGTATTATTATTATTATTATTATTATTATTATTATTATTATTATTATTATTATTATTATTATTATCTTCTTATGGTGTTGCTATAATTAATTATAATTATATGACTTTTTATTTAATCAAATTACACTTTATATATATATATATATATATTGCTATAATTAATCGTAATTATATGACTTTTTATTTAATCAAATGTATATATACGAATGTTTGTTTGTATGCATGCATATTTGTATGTATGTATGTATGTATTATTATTATTATCTTCTTATGGTGTTGCTATAATTAATTGTAATTATATGACATTTTATTTAATCATATATATATATATATATATATATATATATATATATATATATATATATATATATATATAAAAATAACTCTTTATATATTTCTA
>CATIWR010041383.1:0-10793 GCA_949677035.1 Omphalea diandra | reverse complement strand
TATATATATATATATATATATATATATATATAACTTTTATAAAATCATTGAAGTATTCATTCAATAATATTCTTTGATTTTAATTTTCAAATTTTAGTATTGGCTACTTTGAATAATTAAATTATTTTTGATGTATGCTATACGTTACGTCTAGTGAAGCTTGTCTTATATTTTGGGAGTACAAATTAATTTAAAAAAACTAGGTATGATATTTAATTTTGTCACCTTATAGAGTGAGGAGTCATAAGTTTAGTTCATTAGTTTCATTTGCATAATATATATATATAAATTCAGTTTTAGACAAGTAATTATCATTTTCAAATAACTATGTATTTGATATTAAAATTTGGCATTTAATAAATTAATTATTTGACATGTAAATAATTAGATTTTTATACAAAATTACTAATTAAAAATAACTATTAATTGAAATACAGAATTATTAAAAATTATGAACATGGCAACTATCTAAAATATAATTTCTATATATTATCTATTTTAGAAATAAATATTATTTACTTAATCATATAGTTTATACGAATATTTTAATTTATTAATATTTTAAATATAGTCTAAATAATATATTGAATTATTGCCATGCAAATCAGGGATTATAAGTTAATATATAATTAATTATTGTATTAGATTTAGTTTTAAATGAGTGATTGTTATTTGTTAGCTAATTATTTACTTGAGATAAAAATTTAATATTTATCAAACTAACCGTTTGACATATAAATGTTTAAAACTATGTAATTAAAAATATAAATATAAATAAAATAAATATCATTTAAAGAAAATAGAAAAATAGCAATTAAAAATGCAAAGTTGAAATTTAATATTATTTATTTAAAAATAAATATTATTTGCTTAATGACGTATTTTAAATAAATATTTTATTTTACTAATATTTTAAATATATTTAAATAGTATATTAAACTATAATCGTGCAAGTGTGAATTGTCGATTAATCTATATTAATGTAACTAGTGAAAGATCTAGGTAAGCGAGGACTTTGCAACTATTCCACAATTCAATGGGTATCGAAGATCTAAGGATATACAAGACAATACACTAATAAAACTCGGAGAATATCGTAGTTGTGCAAGTGTGACTAAGACTAATCAAATAATGACTTGAATCCTACATAGAATACCAAAGTCATTAGCTTTTTAGAGTTGGATTTAAAAGTTGAGTATAACTTGAGGAATGTGCTCAGCACCTCGAGACCCCTGAATATTATTTTAGCCTCCAATCAGTCATTTATAGTTTTTACAAATTATTCATATTAATTATTACCTAATTCTATTTTAATTTTCATCCTTATCAATTATTAACAGATTATACCATCCATTCATAATAAAAATAATGCAAGAAAATAAAATTAATTAATTAAAAGTCAATTGAAAAGGAATTTTATAAATACATAATAATTAGAGAAAAAATAAAGCAAAATTATGTTCCCACAAAAAACAGAATAATGGTATAATAGCAGTGAAGAAAATCACATGTTATATCTACAAAACCGAAATAAACAGACATCAACATTGTTTACAGAATGTGTTATATGAAGGAAAAGATAATATACAACAATAAAGTAAAATTTACATTGATATATTTAATAATGTTGTTAAATAATGTTAATGGATAAATATAACACGTGACAACTATTTTTTATTTTATTAGTTGCGACCTGCGATAGTAGATGATAAAATTTTAGAATAAATAACTTTATCTAATTTAACAGTGAATTATTAATTATAGTATTATAATATAATAATATAAATGGTACTGTAATATTCACTCAATAATAATATATATATATATAATAGAAAGTAATCAGTTATTTAACAAATACAAGTGTCTTTTTTTTTTTTCTGGTGAAAGTAGATGATTAATGTAGCATAAAGCACTATTTCATTAATGATGTTTAATTTGTCTTTTTAAATTTCAGGATGACTTGATGGAATTTTCTATGATTAGTCACGAAATCTGCTTCACACATGATAAAATACTGAATATAAATATTATGGCTAAAATTTTAATATTTAAACCAGACGTATATCTTACATGGTTAAGCCAAACAAAAAACCCTCAGCAGTCGAGCTTGGCTGCCAAAGCGCGTGCCTTGGATTACACTCTCTCTGCTATGACTTTATACTGTTTAACCGGATAAAAATTCTTTTTTTTTTTCAAATACACTGAAACCAAAAGAGAAATAAAATCAATAAATTCTTATTCTTATATTATCTTGTCTTTGATAGATCTTAGAGATGAAGAAACAAGAATAAAATTCAAATATTATAAAAATGGTCATAATCTATATAATCGCGTGGTATCTTCCTTCGTTTTCTGTAGTGCCCACTAATCTTTTCTTTCTTTTCTATGTCTAATTTTTTTTTTTTCTCTTCTTTTACGCTCAATTTTATCTAATTTTTTCCGATCTCGTAACTGAGAGATCTATTCTCTATTTATATTGTGAAATTCATCTTACCCTAGAAGGTAAGCTTTAAGTTGCCAACTCTCTGTCCAAGCATTTTTCCTTCAGTCAAGTTGTCAACTTTCTTATAAATCTTGTTTTTTTTTTTTTTTTTTCTTACAGGAGCCTTTAACCTGGAAAATTGGGTAAACTTCACCGCCTGCTCAAAATGTGAACTAAATTTAATTTATGGGTTTGAGCTTATAAAATTTTTTTCATAAGTAATTATCTACAAAATATCTATGGATTAACAGAAAATAAATTGTCAATAGATTACCAATGAATTATTTATAAAATTATAATTTATTGATAAAATTAGTGCATGTTAGGGTATGAAAGATCTATTAACAGTTTCTCTATGAATAATTTACCTATAGATTTCAATTTGTAGGTAAATTTATCAATAAATTAAATTCCATAGCCAAATTTCATTTATAAATAGAATATATTTCATAATTGTTTAAGGAAATTTTTTAAATAGTATAAGTAACGTGTGTAAAAATGATATAAAATGAATAAATCGCTAGCCTGAAAATTTCAAAGAAGAAGGGAGGAACAAACGCAATGTCATGTCCAAGTCCAGGAAAAGAAGTCATGCCTGGATGTATACGAGGTATCAAAGAAAAATGTAAAGGCCCTTGAGCATCTTGTCCAATTCGTGCTTTCCACCCTGTCGCCTTTGTCTCTTTTGTCCACCTGGCACTGGCAGCGCATTAATTGAGTGAACGCAATCTAGCAGACTGTTCTAGAATTATAATAGTCTCTCCCCATTGTAATTTTTTATTTGAAAAAAAAATTATTTATATAATAAAGAGTCTTTTTATTAATGAAAAGTATCAAATTTCATTTAATTTTAATAGATTTTTTATATTTTTATTCTCCATTTTATTTATTCATTAATATTCATAATTTTGAGTGTTTCTTTTCTCTGTAATTTTGGCCAATAAAAAGTAAAATTAAAACCATCAATTCATAAAGTTATCCGAAAAATTTAAAAAAATAATAAAGATAGATCTGTTTAGCCGTTGGACTTCCATAGGAAAGCAAAAATTTAGGCCTTGTTTACGTAAAATTGGTCTCATCAATTTAGGGTCATTCACTTCAAAATTAACACATCCATCATAGTTTTGAGATAATCCAACTCATGAATGGTTAATTTATTAAGTGAATATAATTATAGGGATCAAATAATAATGTCATTTGTAACACATCATTAAGTCAATTCTATTGATGATAGGATTAAAATAACTAACATTTTTGGACCTATGCTTAATAAGGTTGGTAACACCATGAACACATTTAATTCACATGTCTCCGTAATATTGCAATTACAGGCAATTAAATCCTCCAGATAAAATTCAAACTCAACAACTATTATTTCACAAATATAAGATGATATCTCAATATCACATCTACCATCTAAGTAATTTTCTCTTATTCTCTTATTATATGTTTACATAACTCTCATATTTTCCATACTAACTTAAGTATTTAAGTGATTTTGGACATCCAAATTCACTCTGACTTTTATCATGTTTGCAAGATTATTATAGTTAATTTTGAGATAAAGAGTCATCAATCCATAAAAGATGAAAAATACCTATTTCTGATTTGGTCCAATATTCAAACAGTAACCCCACGAGAGATGAGATAAACAAAACCCAACTAATTAAGAGCTGAACGTTCAGATAATTATTTTAATTTTTTTCGACACTGCAATTTAAAAATCTTTGAAACTTAAATTTTTGGGACGGCATGCATGGCTATGTCTTCATTCATGGATTATGCTGCTATTGGCCCTTTGTTGTTCCTTTATTCTAATCATTGTGCCCAATTTCACTTTCTTGATGCAGTTTGTCGAACAGCCACCGCCACCCACATTTCCTTGACCATATGGCTTTGCTTGTTGCTATTACGTGACGACTAAATATACAAGCTTGCGTAGTTGCCTTTTCCGGAAAATAACAAATAAAAATATATTAATTTCTTTTTGTTTGATTCGCGCAGCCCTCGTGGATTGATTTGCCCACGAAACTTTGAGATAAAAGATTTTTTTTTTCGCTTATTTGTTCAAAAAATTAGAAATTTGATAAAATTAGTTAATTTTTTTTAATTTTGATAAAATTACTTAAAATTTTGATAAAATTAATCAATTCTTTAAATTTTAACAAAATTTTGTCAAAATTAATAAAATTTTGATAAAATTAGCTAAAATTAATTAATAAAATTTTAGCAAATATAGTCAAAATTCAAATTGATCAAAATAGAATAATGCATCACGTTAAAATATTGAGTTAAAATAATATTAATTGATGTTAATAATTAATGTTAATTGATTATACTAATTTTTTTAATAAAAATTCATATAAATTTATTTATCACATCATGTGATATATTATTCTATTTTAATTAATTTTTAAATATTAAATTAAAATAATATTAATTGATATTAGTAATAAATATTAACAGATTTTACTAATTTTTTTTATAAAAATTCATATTAGTTAGTTTTTCACGTCACGTGATATATCATTTTATTGTGATTAATTTTTAAATATTGAATTAGAATAATATTAATTGATATTAATAACTAATATTAAGTGATTTTACTAATTTTTTTAATAAAAATTCATATCAGTTGGTTTATCTCGTCACGTGATATATCATTTTATCTTGATCAATTTAAATTTTAGCTAAATTTATCAAAATTAAAAATATTAGTCAATTTTATCAATATTTTAAAAGCTTTGAATTTTTTGTGCTAATAAACTTTTTTTTAACAGTTATTTTATACAGCTTGATCATTTATATATCTCACTAGTGGGTGAAATTATAGCCTTCAATAATAATCATTTGGTATTCATATTAATTATCACTGATTATATAGTAACTTAAAATTTATAACTCAAACTTAAATTTTTTGTATTATTTAATTAATTTAAATATCAATTGATATAACTTGACATATATAAAATACATTCATAACATTTAAAATAAACTTAAAAAATTATTTTTATATATTATTGACTCCCTTTTATAATTTTTAGAACTAAAATCTTGATATATTTTATATCATGTTTATATTACACAATTGAATTTAAAATATAAAACCATATAACTACATAATTATATAGAAATGTATAAATAATATAAAAGTAAAGTATTGAATCCTCACTAATTTCATACTTTATATATTTTCGTCATAGTTTAAGCATATTTACATGTATGTGAAAGGAAAATAAAATGAACAAATCGCTACCAAATAAATAGAGCCTTAAAATTTGGAAGCACAAGAAAGGAACAAGTATTATCGCAGGTCCGAGTCCAAGAAAAGAAGTTGTCCTTGAATGTGTACGTGGCATCAAATTGGTGCTTTCCTCCCTCTTGCCTCTGTCTTGTCTGTGTAGTTGACAGTGGCATCGCGTTAATGGAGTGAAAATTCTAAGGCTTGATGTGCCAGATACTGTTTTTGGAATTATAACAGTAGCTCTAATGTGTTTTTTTTTTTTATTTTAAAATATATTATTTATATAATAAAAAAATATTTTTTATTAATAAGGAATATAAAAGTTCAATCACTTCTTTATATTTTTATTTTTTTATAAATATTACTTATTTTAAATTTTCTTTCTTTTTTAATTTTGACCAATACAAAATGAAAATTAAAAATATTAATTAATAAAATGTGTGGAAACTTATAATAGACTAATCATTTATAAGAGTAAAAAGTGAACTATTCTGCATTAATTGTCAATAAGAATAAAGAGTGAAATTTAACTCTCTAAATTTAGATAATCAAACTAACTGTTTATTTTATATTACTTAAAGAGAGTTTGTTAGACTATTAATTTATGATACAACTTTTATAATACAGAGTTTGATATACATTAAAAAAGGAAAATTCTTAGAAATGCTCTAAGAACCTTATGTAATTTCATACTTTTTATTTAATCAAAGAATATCATTGTTGTTTTTTCTTTTTTATCGGATCAATGGAATCCTGAGTTAAGGTGATAAATACGTCGATTGGATTGGATTGTCTTTTTTTAAAAACATTATATGTTATATATTAAGTTGCAGCATGGATTTTCTGCAAATTATAAATTCGAAATTTCAAACTGCGCCCATTTGCGAATTATATGTTTGAATTTGAAAAATCTTTAATCATACATCAAGTGAAATTGTGGATTTTCAATTAACTTTCTGACCATATGGACTTTATTATAAATTGATTTGATTTAAATCTTTTTTATTTTTAAAAATATTTTTATTACTTAAAATTAGATCATTAAAATTAACTGTGATCACTTAAGTTCAAATCAATATAATTATATTTAAAAGACAGATAACTTAAAGACAATTTCAAATTAAATTTATAAATTCTTAGAATTTGACATCTCATATCTCTAAGTTAAAAATGATTTAATCTTTTTTTTTATTTTAAAAAAATATGAATCTCTTACTTATTATTTTCCTTTTTTTTTTGTTGATATATATATATATTTTGTTGATAATATATTAGGATAGATAAGTTTTTATATGAACTTGTTCTTTTAGTAGTTAGAGATGCCTTTGAATTAGTTTATGCATAAATACATAGAGAGAGAGAGAGAGAGAGAGAACATGCTCATCTAATGCTAACCTACATTCATTTATAAGACCATTATAAGGTATCGTTATGATATTATATCATTTTAAATTATAATCATTAAAATTATTATTTTAACATTGATTATTTATAATAATAATAATAATAATAATAACAATTAGTTATATAAATCCATAATTAGTATTTATCTACAAAAATATTTATTACCTTTTATCTTTATCATTTAAAACTAAATATATTTTAATTTTTTATATTTAATGTCTTACCTTGCTAATCATTATATTTAGTAGCTAATTTAATATCTTAACTTGCCAATCATTATATTTAGTAGCTAATTTAATATCTTCACTTGCCAATCATTATATTTAGTAATTAATAAATTTAGTAAAATAAAAAATATAATATTTCTTATAGTATTTGATATTGCCACTGGATTTATTTTTTTAAAAATCAAATTTTCAAAAATTTCATTTGAATAAAATCAAAGTAAATATTTATTTTGACTAAATTCAATCTATCTTTTTAGAAAATAATTTATCAAAAATTCAAAATAAAAAATAATTATATTATTTAAAACTAATTCATTCTAAATAAAATATTTATATCTTTTATTTTTATCAAAATTTTCTAACATCTAATTTTTTGAATTATATATTAATATAGTTATTTTTATTTAGGATATAAATTATTTTATTTTATTGGCTATAGTATAGATATAATCTTTTTTACTTAACTAAGTCACTCTATATATATCATATATGCAGTAAAAAAAATTAAAAATGAATTCAGCTTATTTATAAATAAATCATCAATTTTATATTTTAATTAAAAACTTGTAATTTTAATTTTGCATCATTTTAATATAATTTTAATTAAAAAATAAAGTTGATAAATTTATCAATAATTAAATTGTTTTCAATAATATGAAGTTTCAAATATAAAAAATTTTATCATTTAAACTCATTTTTTAAGTTTTATATCAATATTTTTTGCATTTAAGAGAATATAAAAGTTATTGTTATTCATGAATCTATTTCAAATTAAAAAAAATTGAGAATTTATTAACAATAAATAAAATATAAAATGAGAATATTTTGGACAAATATAAATTGTAATATTATTTAAGTTATGTCTACAACTATATCAATTACAATAATAATTTTAATAAAAAATAAATAGAGAAAAAATTTAAAATATAAACTCTATAATCTTAAAAAATAAAACATGTAATCTTCTCCTCAAGTATAAAATCTAATATTTTGAATTTAAATATATTAAATGTAAAAATCTAAAAATAAAATTACATCAATACTCTAAATCTAGAAGTAAAATTTGTATCTTAATATATTATAATTTATTTTAACAAATAAATTAGTAATAAATTTATATATTTTAGTTGTTAGTAGAATCATATTAATCTATTATAATTATGATGATTAATATTAAAAAGGAATCGATGTAACTTATATATAACAAAGTCAAATTATAATTATTATAATAAAAAAAGATAAATCATTGCAATTCATATCCGATAGGGAAAATTATCATATTAATTTATTATAATTTGAGAATCAATAAATTAAGAATAATTTGATGTAATTTGTATAGAATATAATAAAATTGTCATCTTAAACTTGTTATAATTCATAATTATATCTAACTAAATAAAATATTATATATATATATATATATATATAGAGAGAGAGAGAGAGAGAGAGATATGATAAAAATTTATATATCATAATATAGAAATTATAATAATTATAGATGACCAAATATAATAAGATTGATGTAAAAATATGCAAATAAGATTTTATGTAGTACAAATTATTATTATATTATATATATCATTTATGGAAAAAATCATTGTTGGACTAGGATAATTAATCCTAGGTTGAAAACCTCTTTTGATATTGACAAAGTAGATTGATCATCACTAATATTTTAAATAAGTGTTGTTTTTGCAGATATGAATCAATCTCTCAAGAAGAAATAAAATGAGTTGATAAACTCCAAAGTGACATGTAAATCGCGACCGCAATCTAGGATTCGTGACCGCGACTCATGTTAAGACATGCTGAAATTCAAGCAGGCGAAATCGCAAAGCCATTCTCGGTCGCGACTCTGGGAAAGGAAGAAGCCAAAATGACAGACGAATTCGCGATGAAAGTCTCCCCTTAATCGCGATCGCGAATTTCAAAGTAACTCAAGAGGAAAGCAAGTCCACAACCACAGCTTGACAAGTGTCCCAGAAGACTGTTGGAAGTCAAAAATCGCGGAGACATCTTGCTGGTAGCGACCGCGAACCGTGTGGAAGAAAGTTAACCACTTTGGCAGATGGATTCGCGTCCTCTATCGCGGCATATGCAAGAAAACTCGCGACCGTGACTTCTGAAAGTAGGTAACAGACAACGACTATATTTTCGTAGTGAACTAATAGGAAGCTGCCACGTGGACTAGCCATTAGACACAAACGGGGTTTCTCTTGAAGAATTTGGAAATCGCGACCGCGAAAGGTAGTAATGACCGCGATTTCATCCTGACAAGCATTTAATGCAAAATCTGTCAAACATGTCTCAAATATTTGATGAGCTATGATCTGCAACGTCTCTTTGGTGAAGTTTGGCTATAAATGCTCCACCAAACAGCCATGAAGAAGGTTGCTAAGGAATTTATTACAAGTGATTAAAGCTCTCAATCTTTGCTACTTATTTTCTTCATCTTTCTTATGTAATAGTAAGTGTTAGGTGTGAGCATTAAACACCAAGTTGTGAGGTTTTGTGTTAGCCTGTAAAAAACACTTCTAGAAAGGTTTAAGTGTGAGACTAGTGAAACACTTGAGTGAGATTTTGTGTTAGCCTAGAAAACACATTGTTGTAAGGTTGTGTGTTAGCCATCAAAACACAAGTTGTATTAGTTGGGTGTGAGCTTGAAATCACCATTGAGATAGTGAAAGACCCAATTGAGTGATTGGGGAGTGGACGTAGGGTCAATTTTACCCGAACCACTATAAATTGGTTGTGTCTCAATTATTCTTTCTTCTCCCCTTTATCCTTGTTTTTGAAATTTTATCCACCAATTCAACCCCCCTTCTTGGTGCCTAGGGACAACAAGTGGTATCAGAGCTTGGTTTTCACAAATCAAACATTCATTGGGTGAAACAAGATCATGGCACAAGAAGTAAACCACTCACAGCTAAGGCCTTATTTTGATGGAACAGACTATACTCATTGGAAGTATAGGATGGAGATATACCTGGACACAGATGTGGTGGACCTTTAGGATGTGGTAGTCAAGGAATGGAAGCCTCCTACAAGAGTTGTGGATGGCAATGAAGAATTAATCCCAAGGGATGAATGGGTTGAAGCTCATCGAAAATCAAATGGCAGAAATAAGAGAGCAATGACCATTCTCCTAAGATTACTTTCAAAAAAAGAGATTGGAAGAGTGCAACATTGTCAAACTACACATGCCATATGGAAGACCTTGTAAAACTATCATGAAGGCATAACCTTAGTCAAGTCAAGCCGTTTGGAGATGTATGTCACCGAATGGAAACTCTTCATGATGAAAGATAACGAAAACATCACAAAAATGACAAATCGTCTCTTGTCCATCGTTACCAATATGAAGAAGTTTGGAAGAGCACTCACTAATTATGAGGTAAACACCAAAATTCTTAAAACTCTTCCTCTTGACAAGTTT
>CATIWR010041378.1:0-23014 GCA_949677035.1 Omphalea diandra | reverse complement strand
TAATTAAGCTCTAAGACACCATTATTTATGATACTATAACATGCACACAACATAAAATAATTTGTCATGCAACTATACAAACACTACATATATGTTCAAGTGTCCCCAACTACAACGATGCTTCTAAATGATTATTTATCTTATGCATATTTTCATGTGATAATGCCAATGAACGTGTTTGGGGATGTTACATATTATGCCTCAATATTAGATAAAGCAATTGAAATTTGCTTTTTGCTACTCATTGAAACTAGGGAAAGACCTAAAATGTAAAATATATTAGAGGTACTTACCTATCGAGGATGCCTCCTACAAAGAGAACATTTAAGTATGCAACTAATTCAAATAAGGAATTTTTAAGATGCCATAATCCTAAATTTGGTGTTCCATTGAGATGTTAAAAAATATGCTTAATACCATACAAATGTGATTAGATTGAAATATAACATATACACATACACTAAACATTATATCAGACCTTTATGTAAAAAGGCCACCTATCATACCTCTATAAAGATTTTGGTCTACTACAAATTTCTCATCAATGTCTAACTTGATGTTTATGGTTATGGGAGTCTTATGCAAAAAGGCCACCAATAAGTATTTATGCCAAACCTTTTCCACATCTCCTTAGTGTACTTAGCTTGATTGATGAAAGTTTCATTCTTTCCTTGCTTGATTTGAAATCTTAAAAAGAACTTGAATTCTCCTATCATACTCATTTCAAATTCACTCTTTATAATGTTTAAAAATTCTTCATATAAGCAAAAGTTAATAGCACTAAAAATTATATCATCAAAATAAATTTGAATAAGCAATGTATCTTGTATGTGCTTCTAGACAAATAAAATAGTTTCACTAATCTTTTGGAAAATCCTTTTTCAAAAAAGAAAATACTAAATATATCATGCCAACCTACGGGTGCTTACTTCAATCCATAAAAAGCCTTTATGAGTTTTAAAATATGATTTGGGAAAATATCATTAGAAGTCATATTTTCTAAATCATATTTTAAAACTAGGAGGTTGTTTTATGTAGACTTCCTCTTTTGTGTATCCATTTAAAAAGCACTTTTTACATCCATTTGAAACAATTTAAAATTCATGTGAGATGCAAATTCAAGCATGATCTTAATTGCTTTTAACCTTGTAACATGGGCAAAAGTTTCATTACAATCAATACCTTCCTCTTGATTATAACCTTTGGCTACTAACCTAGCCTTATTCCTACTTACAACACTAAGCTTATCAAACTTATTTCTAAACATCTAATTTGTTTTGATAATAGAATAATCTTTTGGTCTTGGAATTAATCCATAGCTTATTCCTTTCAAATTAGTTTAGCTCTTCTCATAAAGCAAGAACCTAAATTTCATCCTTAATGGATTTATCAATATTTTTAGGATCTAAAAGAGATAAAAAAAAAAAAAAAAAAAGAGGCAAGATGGTTACTGGTATTTCTAAATAAAGATATAATTGGTATCCCTTTTTGAGGTGTCACCAATGCTTAGTTACTTTGGATGATCTTTCTTACATGTCAAATTCTTCTTTCATTATTGGATCATTTATCCAACACTTAGAGATGATGGAGGTAGAGTTTCATTAAGTGTTCATCTTCCCTATCCTTGATTTCCTTCTCCTTTCTTTTTATGTTGAGTTCATCAGGGGACCTATAAGATCATCAATATCTTTTTCCTTTCTAGAAAAAGTTTAATGAGTTCATCAAAGAGAATTTGCATTGACTCCTCAACAATAAAAGTCCTCTTACTGAATACTCCATAACCTTTTCTAAAGGTTTAGTAACAAAGAAAATTTCTTCATTTGATTTGGAGTTAAATTTACCAAGATGGTTTTTAATGTTTAGAATGAAACATTTACAACCAAAGACTTTAAGGGTTGCAATTTTAAGGTTCCCTTGGTTTTATAGCTCCTATACAATTTTCTTCAAAATAGGTCTCATTAGAACTATATTTAAAATATAATAAGTGATATTAATAACTTCTACCTAAAAATATTTTGATAAATTATACTCATTTAATATGGTTCTAGCCAACTATTGCAAAGTTCTATTTTTCATCTCAACTATACCATTTTGTTGAGGAGTTCTAGGAGTACAAAAGTTATAAGAGATATTGAATTCATCATGAAACTTTTAAAACTTTTCATTTTTCAAATTCTCTACCTTCATCACTTCTAATGGTTGATATTTTTAAATCCTTTTCATTTGAATCCATTTTACAAAAGATTTAAAAACATCAAAATAAAAATCCTTATGAGCTAGGAACAAAACCAAGTATATCTTGAAAAATCATTAACAATAAAAATGTAAAATTTGTGCCACCTAAGCTTACAACTCTAAGACAACCAAACATGTCGATATGTATTAATTGAAGTGCTAGCATGTATAAGTTTTTAAAACTAAGTCAATCTTTCATTAATTATGGTAACTAAACACTTGACATCTTTGTTTGTTATGAAATTGGATCAATAACATAAATATTATAAACTTTATTACCAATAAAAAGTAACTTGTTGTCATTCATTCCTTGAACATAATGTGCTTGAGGTTCAAATATAACTATTAAATCTTTGTCATATAGTTGACTTACACTTGATAAGTTATGTTTGAGACCATTAACCAATAGAACCTCATTAAGAATCAAAAAGTCAACATCCTTGCAATCTTACCAATGCATGCAATCTTTGCCTTGCCATTGTCATTAAAGGAGACATTTTCAAGTCTTTCAATTTTGCCAAATTTTATAAAGAACTTCATCTCACATGCCATGTGCTTTGAACAACCATTATCTAGATACCATTCATCTTTATCTACCTTAGATTGCAAGCACACCTACAAAATAAAATCATTTAATTTTAAGTGCCTAAATTATCTTGGTTCCTTCTGAGTTAGGTTTTGCTAATTGTTCATTAAGCCTTTTATAATGGCAATGATAGGCAATGTGGCTATACATACCATAGTAGTAATATTCTCTATTAGAATGAGTATGCTACATATTAGTTCTAGGTATTATAAGAATATGATGTTTTCTAGTCACATGCCTTTTGTAAAAGCTATGTCTAGGTGGATGAATTTTAGTGATATAACTATGATGTACATAATCTCTTGACTTTTAAGTGTAGCCAAATTAAACATTTTTTTTTTCTAGGAAACATAGGTAAGTTCATTTGGTGAGAATAATTATGAGCATATTTATACTTGTGCTTCCTTCTAGGTTTGTATTAATGATATATAAATGCATAGTATGCTTGAGGAGGGTAAGGTTCCAATGCATGCATGTGCAGTTGTATGAGTTCTAGACCTTGATGCAAATGCTTTAGAACTAGCATTCTCCTTTTGTCAGCTATTTGAGTGCCTAGTCTTAAGAGGATTAAGATATATGATATGCTTAGTTGTCATAAATATGGTTTGTGAGAGGATGAGGATGTATTATATCCTAAAAAATTATTTATATATGGACTTCTTTGTACTTTAAAGATGAAGCCAATTTGCTCCTTCCATTAAGAGAATCTTTTGATGTTCTCCTTAAGACTTTTATTTTCAAAGATTCAACCACTTTTATGAAAAAATCAAGATTTTTAAGAGAATTTTTTAGCCTTATTCTCTTTTTGAAGACTTGAGGATGAAGACTTTAAAGAGTCATTATGAGTTTAACAATAATATCATAAAAGGATTTACCTCTCCTTCATCACCACTGTCACTCTTCTCATTTGCTCATTTTCCTTCATTGTTATGGAACATAGGTAACTTTTTGTAAAGACTGAGCACTTTAATCTTTCTTCAATGCTAAAGAGTTTTAAAAATTATTCTATTATGATGTTCAAATAATCCTTTTTTTAAGAACTATCTTTGGAATAAATGTACTATAAGGCATTCAATGCTTCCTTAGTTGTATGACATTTTGATATCCTATTGAGATCAACATTATTGACTAAACTTTTCAATATTTATAGTATTTAAATCTATAACATAGAGATCCAATTCTTCACTGATATGTTCTTTTATTATTTTAGGAATACCATTCACAAGTTGATTAGTGTTTTTACTTCATTTTCAATGACATTTCATAATTCAATACCTTCGCCATCCAAGTAGACTTTCCATTATTTTCTTTCAAAGTAATCAAATAAAGAAGATTGGAAGATTTAAAGATAGATTTATTTGTCTACCATTTTTCTTTATTCTTTACACTATAGCATTCAAAAGAGACCAACTTTGATACAATTATTGTCTCAAGATACCTTAAAGGGGGGGGGGGGGGGGTGAATAGGGCAAATGGCAAATAAAAAGAATTTAGAAACATAAGGAAGAAACAAACACAATAACACCGATATTTATAAATGTTCAGTCTAAACTTTGGCTTGCATCCTCTCCTCTCAATCCCCCTAGAGAGTTTCATTATCAAATGGCTTTTAGGTGTTATTTAGACATTTATAAGTGAGTGAGTTTTTTAGCACCACTGAAGCTTTAATGTAGGTGAATTTACTAGGCACCACTAAAAGCCTATAATAGATAATTTCTAAGCATTATTAAATCCTTCTCAAGATAGATTTAAAAGTACCATCTTAAACTTTTAACACCATAAGTTTATGGTTTTCCAAACTAAGGAGTATTCCTTATATAAAGATTACAATTAAGTATTCAAAGGATTACTCTCAACATTCATGTGTAATCTGTTCACACAAAGATAGAAATAATAATCATATCTTATTGAGGTAAATATTGAGTTTAGTGTATTGGAGTAGTTTTAAGTTACTTCTTCCTGTCCTAATAAGATTACTCACATATGCTTTTGGAATTTGAAATAGATCGTTGGTTCTCAAGTACTCACCCTTTCAATTTGCTGAATATTGTTCTTTATCTTTTAAATATTTGAATGCATATAATTATTAAAGGGAAAACTAGTCAATACTCATAATATGGAAAAATTATTATAATTATTAAAGTAATCATTATTACCCCGTCAATAATCATTATGTTAAATACCATAATCATTGAGTGTCTTAGGGTCATATTCTTTTGATCCAATAGACATGAGCCACTATTCCTTACTTATTCATAATAGTTACTGAGGTATTCCTATACTTATTAAGGATTACACACGTAGACTCCATAGCCTTATTTATAGGGTTTTCCTATCATCATGGCTAGAGTTCCATGCTTATTGTGCCTTTTAATAGTCATTGGGTATTTTTCACATACATTATATTAGTTCTAAATTATACAGTCTCTATAGCCTTTTGTATGAGGTTTTTACAATAACCACTGAATACACTTTAACACCTATTGTTTTATCAATGCTCATTAGACTATCTTCCATAATTATTTAGATTAGTCTCAAATTGTATAGTTTCCATAAGTATATGTACAAGGTTTTTACAGCGGTTATTGGATATACTTCCATGCTCATTATTCTGTCAACACTTATGAAACTATCTTTCATACTTATTTAGGTTCTATGTACAAAAAGACTTTAATTATCACTATGTGCCTTTTTATGGCTATTATTATCTTGGATAATGCTCATTGGACATTGTCAATAGTCATAAAGTGATGTTGATTTTACATTAAAAAAAAAGTTACCCGTTTTTATAAGGCTCTCTCGATAGTCATTATTGATTAGACATGATTACCAATTTTAAACTTTAACTATTCATTAGCTTGGCTAACCATGATTATTAACATACATGGCTTCAATTCATTATAATTAAGCTTTTGTAGTTAGGTAGTGAGTCTTCTTTATTGACCCAAAGGTTGCACTAGGTTGTTAAAACATTTTATTATCCCAACATCTAGTGTGATGAATATGGATGATTATTTTAAGTGATCCCAAAGCTAAGAGAAGTTCTAATTTTATGATTGAGTGTTTGTACTTGTATTTTTTTTCTAATATTTGCATAAGGGTATTATTTACTCTAAAGAAGGAAGGCTAAGACGCACCTTAAAGATAATGTTTTGGAAGACATGCCAATGCCATAAAAGGAAAATGTTTAACCCTTTATATACTATTAAGGATAAAGGTAGACATCTAGGGAGGAGAATATGGCTACTAAAAAGCACAAGGACATTTTATTTAAACTTTAATCTGCTTTTAAAAATGGAGGCAAACCATCTCAAAATAGTAGAGCTTGAACATTTTAAAGGCATTTGGTGCAAAGGCAGAATGAAGGGACAAAGAGAAGATTAAAAGCTCTAGAGATCATGAAAGTACTCACCAGTAGGCAATGAAGAAAAATAATGAGCATTAATAGAGAACAATTAGTGTGAGAAAAGTCTTCATGAAGCATCTTAGCTCATTTGTTTTGAAGGTGACTCAATGATCATAAAGAAAGATGCAATGATCGTGGAAGTATTCAATGGGTATGGGAAAAGTCCAATAACCATCCAAAAAACCTTAAGAAGCACTTCAACTAGGTTGTGTAATTTTAGACGTCAATAGTGGTCATGGCAAAACTCCAATGAGCATTATTAGATGTATTCATAGTTGTTTCAAATAAGTAATAATCATTGGAAAGAGATCTTAGGATCTCAATGATCTTCGATAGAATAAATGATCATTAATTGGCTATAATAGCTAGTTTTCTTAAAGTTGACAAAATTTCTCAACTTGTTTCTACTTTATAATTTTTAGGATTTCACATATAAATTAAAGTCTTAAGTTATCAAGTATTATCTTTGTTGTAAATTATCTTTAGGTGTTGCTTTTGTATTTTAAGTAATGAAAACTTTTATGTGATTTATAAACTAACTTTAAGTTAGTAGCGAAGTAGGTTTTCTTGAGCACTACTTGTGTATTTGCCTAATTGAGAGGCTTAGACACCTTCTTGGATAATTCCTTATAAGGGTAGTAAGGTTAGTGTTTAGCCAACAAAAGCACATAGGTTGGTGATTAGTCTCAAAAAATGATCGATAGAGTTTTAATTTCTTTAGCCTTTTAAAATTAGAGTGAGAAGGCTTCTCTTGAGCCTACGAAAAAAGAGGTTACTCTTACACCTATAAAAAGGAAGGGTATCCATGAGCCTACAAAAAGAATACAAAAGGCCTAATTAGTTGTTTAAGCAGTGGATATAGGCATATTATCAAACCACTATAAATCTTTTATCATCTTTTCTTTACTACTTCTTCTTTTCTTGAGAGAATAAGTGAATTTATGTGCATCAATCTGCTACAAAAGAATTCAAGAAACTTCTAAAGAAGCTTTAAGAGTTTTAAAAATACCTAATTCTCCCTCCCTCTTGGGTTTCCATCTTATTAAGGGACCAATAATTAGTATCAGAGCCAAGCTTTAAATAATTCAATAAAACAGTTGGGGACATCATTGTCAGAGCAAATGATCAATGGCAACCATTAAGTCTTCTTATGATCACACTTCTTCATTTTATAGGATGCACTCACATGCTTACATAATTTTTATAATCCTAATGCATAATATGATACTTATATGCATAGATCTTAAAGACCAAGGCTTATTAGAAATACACATGCCCTCATTCTTAGGTCTCAAGCATATAGGAGATCATCTTATGATCAATCCTCATGAAAACCTAAAAAAGCATTCCCTTAGTAGTACTTTTATTATGGAAATTTAGGCCACAAGGCATACTTCTGCTATACAAAGTTGAATGATGATAATGTATATGTTCCTAAATCCCTTGGACTTAAAAAGAAATGGATACTAAATAAGGCTTGTTTTACAGGTTATGAGCTTTTTCACCAAGCACTTAAAATAGAGAATCCTAAAATGAATAGAAATTAATGGTTTGGAGGAATACAAATATTCAAAAAAAAAAAAAAAAACTAGTAACTAGATATACCAAGAACAACAAAACATTCATGCACCTTCCTTTTGCTCTTAATTTGGTTTATCTAGGCATAATTTTAGATTAAATTTCTATGTATGCTTCTTTTAATAATATGACTTTAACATATGCATCACTTTATTATTTCATTGTATTGCTTTCTGTCTACCCTTTTCCTATATCATATGGTATCTCATTTTTTTAATGACCCCAAGGTTGTGTTTAACATGGATAAATTTTATTTTACAAATGGTATTGGAGACAACTTTAGGAGAGATTTCTTAATGAGATGTCATAACTCTTTACAATAAGGGGGAGACTAGTTGTAAAATAAAAAGGGGAGAATGCTCTAATGTTTTGCACTTGTTTTAGAAAATGAGGAGTGTGAGCGTTAAGTTTTAGGATCTAGGATGCAAGCCTAATGATGAAAACTATTAAAATTATTTTTGAAGATGTAAAAGGGAATAAAGGCCTTGAGAAGTCTAGGATCCCTACACTAAGCCTAAGTCTACTAAGCCCAAAAGCCCAATTCTGCCAACCATTATTTAAATGATTGTATAACCATCTTACCTACCTATACAACCAAGTAATAAACCCTAGCCAATAGAACCTTCTGGAACCTTATCCCTTGTAAATCTCTAGGCTGTAAAGCCAACATAGTGGGATGTACAATTAACCTCATGGTTGTACAAACCATTATGAAACCCTAATTATAGAAGTTTCATGGCCCTTGTCTTAATGGATCATAAATGAAGTGCAACTAGAGCTATTCTAGCTCTGGTACACCTCTCTTCCTCTATAAATATCCCTCACTTAGAAAGAGAGGGAAAAGCTTGGAAACCCTAAAGTTACTTTGCCAAAATCTCCACTCAAATCATCTTTATACATAAAAATGAAACCCTAACATAATCAGTAAAGGATCCAATGTAGAATCAAGGCATTTTCCATCCTACTTCAAATATTCTCATTGCATTTTAGAGGATAACATCAAAACATAATGCCTTTAAAGGTAAAGCAATATTTAAAGGCATCCTACTGTTATTTCTCCTCCTCTCCTCTTCCCTCATTCTTCTTTTCTTTTTTTTTTGAAATCCTAATTTCATTAGTTGTACAGACTTTTAATAGTTTGTACAAACCACTGAGAAGGTTGTAAGACCACTTATTGGTTTGTATAGCCCTTTTTTATCGTAAATAGATTGTAAAACCTTTTTCTTTCTCCATCCGAGTTCTTTCTTCTTTAAACATTCTTTTGAGTGTCTTGGGAGTTCCATTGATAAAATAGGCATAGGAATAACAACCTAGGACCCACTATTCATTCAAATAATAGGGCAAGGATCAAGTTTGACTTATGTTTTTTTTTTAACTTTGTTCTCTTTCCTTTGTTTACATACTAACATGTGATGTATTTTCTATTTCAGTGCTTTTTTTTTTGTTATGAATAAGTGAAGGATTTATCATCACAATGACCTTATGAGTCTCATTAATAATATCATTATTTTGGTTATGGTAGTTTTCTAATCAACATCTCCTTGGGAAAGGGTGAATAGCTTTTTAGCTAACTCACTTCATTCATGATGCTTTGGGTGATCACATGATTAGATTATAAGAGAAAGTTTAATCCTTAGTGATCCTCTCTTTTTTTCCATTTTGATAATAGATAACACATGTGTTTGGGTCTTATGGTAATTCTTTCTTAATTGACATCCTAGCATCCAAATGATCAGTGGTGTTTATGGATGCTTAGCTTTTTGGGAGCATTATAGAGGAGGGTTTAATAACCCTAGGATCCCACTTACTATGACTTTGTCTTGGGCCATAAACATCCTCTAAATTGTTTTTACATTCCATATTTTTATATTTCACATTTCATGTTTCATATGCTTGTATCTTATTCATTATTAATTTTTCTATTATATGGTTCATGTGATGTTGAAATGTTATTAACTTTGGACTTAGACTTTGCTTAGGTTCCTTTAACTTGTAAATTAAATAAGATCTTTTTCCTAGACCCTATTTCATTTAGATTATTTTCATTATCTTTTCTTATTAGTGGTAACTAATATGTGTCTCCTTTATGTAGGTGGTGGAAGGGATATGATAAGTCCCATTATGCATAATTATGCATGGTTATCATTGACTGATGTGCATGACCTCCCTATTTGATGTTGCATGCCTCATCCCCCTTGATGTGATTATAATGCCTTAATGATAATGTGTTTAATTGAATATGCTAAAAACATATTTAGGGGTATTAATTGGACTAATTAATAATAAGGCTCAAATGGAAAAAGTGAAGCAAAGATGCCTGAAGGCTAGATCCCTAAATCTAAGTAATTTAGGGCGGGAGAGGGGGGAGATGGTGCCTAACCTCTTCCCCAAGCCATACCAAATTTTTGAATTCAATCTCTGGTGGGGTAAAAATGAATTGGGCCTTGTAAATGACTTAGATAGGTTTAGAATTCATCTTTGCCTAGATTTTTGTCCCGACCAAGGTCAAATGGTGAATTCCATTAGGGATGATACTAATGTATTACCCTGCCTTAGTCCTTCGTTGACCACCAAAATGCTAATTCTTATAATAGATATTTTATTAATAATGTCATAGTTGCATTTTTATTAAATATATCTTTCATATTTTGTTTATGACTATTATAAATTGCATGAATAGTTAATTCTATCGAATGCCATAAAGTATTTGACTTGATAGTAAAACCTTTATGTATAAAGAACTTTATTCTAATTGCCCCCAGTCAAGCATTATTGTTGGGAAAGTAATGAATGAAGGCTAGTGTGTGTTTTGATTGATGATTATGTTTTAGTGGTCATAAATATGGGATATTAAATTAACTCATGAAAATGGGATACTAAATCAACATAGATACATGTTTAACAAACATTATATTGGATCGACCCACTATGAGAGCATGATTTACAGTCATAAGTGTTTCTCATGCAATAGTATTAACCTAATCCTTTGACTTGAAAATCACCATGGATTCTAATATGATAAACTTCATGTTTTCACACAGTCCAACATTATCTTTAACTAAATGATCATATAAATTGACATTAGACATGGAGTAAATCATATTGAGAAATATGAGTGATTAAGAGGGAATTTGCCCCTCATATATTTATAAGAAATATATATATGGTTCCACTGGTAAGTTAGGCTAATAAGATTGCATGGCCAAGCAAAAAAAAATTAATAAAGGTTTTCATATCATTTTATATCAATCTACTTGGAGATCAAGAAATAATTGAATTATATAATGATGACATGATTTATGCCTTATGTTGAATTAAGATATAATGTGGCAAAAGGATTATAATATTATTTGTAAAATAAGTTAGGTCAGATTATTGATCTTCACATAATTTCGATAGTCATAATGTCTTGCTAGAGGCCACTTATGACTTGTGGGCCAGAAATAGGTGTTGAGCCACTACCAACATTATGTGAACCTATAAGACCTGCGCACTTAGAATAGGCCTAAAAGGAAAATTATATTTATTGCTCTCTCTAAATATATATTAAGATAATCAAAGATATTATCTTAATAGTTTAGATATCTTGTTTATTTTAAAGGTTAAAACAAATTAAGATGTCTAGTTATCTATATCTCTAAAGATACTGAATTGGAAAATATATCTAAATAATTAAGATATACTAATGCTAGGATTTTCTAAAAACTGATAACATATTCATACTAACTTCAGAAAACATTGAGAGATGGAAAGATAGACAAATGACTTTGGTACTAGCACACCCTTCCTTTTAGAGAGCTTGTTCATATGGATAGCTACAAAGGACATTCATCATTTTGGAAGCATATGAATATGACAAACTATACTCTAAGTTCAAGGCAGGATGTTACCGATGTAAACCTCCTCTCTACCTTCCAACAATCTTGTAACCTTTTGCATGAGCTAATGGGATTCCATATCCTTTTCATTTGTTCATAGATCTTTGATGGATTTCATACATTGAAAATTTTTTTTTCCACTCCACATATACTAAAAAATCCAACACAAAATTGGAAAAATGGCTTCAATCTTGTGTGAGGCCTAAAAGATCCCTCATTGATCTAAATACGTGCCATATCCTTGGGGTTATACTAATGTATGGCCCTCGACCTCTCAATCCGCTATTGATCAATAAAAGGATGGAGTCACAAGTAAGATTCCACATATTTGAGCGCAACCCTGATCCACAATTTTAGGCGCTCACAAGGAGTTACATATGTTGTCTCCTCTTGAAAACACCTTATTAATATACAATAGTTTTAATATTTACTTTTTATTTTGCTAACCTATATTTTTAGATTTATTTAATTTTTTTATGTTTTAAACACCTATCTCATGACCTCAAGGTTTTGACAAACATGGTTAAGGGGGAGATATCTAAAAAGTGTTTTTCTAGATTCTTTCATTCTCATTTTTTTTCTTTTAACTCCTTTTTGTCATGATATTAAAAAGGGGATAATTTTTAGATTTGGTAAAATGCCTTTTTATATGTTATCAAACATCTTGGTTATTATCATCTTTCAGAAAAAAGAGGAGATTACTAACCCTAAGGCTGCTCTAAGTAATTAAGACCTTTCATTATATCAACCTCTAAAGTGATGAATATTGATGATTATTTTAAATGTCTCAAAATCCAGAGAAGTTATAATCTTATGATAGAGTGTTTATGGCTGCAGTTTTTAAAACTGTTTGTATAGGGGTATCGTTGACTCTAAAGAAGGAAACTGAAGGCATACCTTAAAGACAATACTTTGGAAGACATACCAAGGTTATAAAGGGAGGATGTTTGATCCCTTAAATGATTTTAAGAATGATTGTAAAGCATTTAGGGAGGGAGATATGCCTACCTAAAAGAATAAGGACATTTTGTTTTAACCCTTTAATATGCTTTTGAAGATGGAGGCAAAATATGTCACAATAATAGAGCTTGAGCATACTGAAGGCATTTGGTGCAAAGGTAGAAATAAAGGAAGAAAGAGAAGACTAAAGGCTCTAATAACCAAGAAAGTACTTCAATGAACATGGAAGAAAAACAATAAACATTGATAGAGAATAATAAAGTGGGAAAGTCTTTAAGAAGTATCTTAACTAATCTACCTAATTTGAAGATGACTCAATGATCATGAAAAAAGAAACAATGGTCGTAAAAAAAGACATAATGACTATGAAAATATTCCACGAGCATGGGAAGAGTTCAATAGCCATTGGAAAAACCTTTAGCAAGCACTTTAATTAGTTTGTTTATTTTAGACATCAATAATAACCATGGAAAAACACAAATGAGCATTGCTATATCCATTTAACAAGTGTCGCAAATAACTAATGATCATTAGAAAGAGACATTAGGATCTCAACAATCATGGAATAGAATCAATAACCACTGACTGGTTATAATGACTAGTTTTTCAAAAGTTGACAAAACTTTTCAATTTGTTTTTATAGGTTATTTTTTTGGAATTTCACATATAAAGACCCTTATTTGAAGTCTAAGAAAACAAAATAGAATTTATCAAACTTTTTGTTTATGTGAAAACCATCTTTAAGTGTTGCTTTTGTATTTTGGGTAATGAAACCTCTTATGTGATTTATAAACAAAATTTAAATTAGTAAAAGAATATGTTTCCTTAGGCACTACTTTTATATTTGCTTGGCTTAGAGGCTTGGACACGTTCTATCAAGACTTGGATTCCAAGTCGCATGGTGTCAGGGAACGAAAAGGCTTAAGACCTTTAAAACTCATAATAAGCCTAATTATTCATGGTTAAATCCTATTTATAATCTCTTTAATGCCTTGAATCTAAAGGTTATAGTTATTGGTCCATAATATTTAAGCTTCATTTACCTTACTTTAGATTCTTAGGATAAATAATGGGAGGTAGGGTTTAAGCTAAGTTTAATATCAAACATTTCACAAAAGCACTTTCTTACATTATAATATGACCATTAATTCATTTCTTATCATGTCTTGATCGAAGGAGTCTAGACTCACTAGCTAATTCGTGTTATTTTTTACTTTTCTTATTGATAATTATATACACATTATTAAACATAAAACTCTCCTATTTGGATAATCCTAGAATCAGGGATCAACTAAAAGTTACTTTAATTATAACATTATTTTCATTATCGTAAGCATTCAACATTTATCTTACAGAAGCCATAAATCTTAGTATGCCTTAACATCATTTCCACTAACCATGCATCATAATCATTTTACATTATATTAACCCTAGATATATACATATCACATTATTCATAACTATATCACATTATCCCTAACTTAGACTTTGCAAAGATCACTTAGAACATAAGACAACTTAATATTTTCTTAATACATTTATAACTCTTTTTATACATCATTATTATAGGCAACTATAAAGAAACAATGTAGTGTCTTAACAATATATGATACATAACTTAAAACCTCTATTTATAGCCTTTAACATTTTAGCCACTAATCATTTTATCAATCTAATGCTACCTACAAAACAATTTGAGCGTGTGTATTGAGGTGGGAGAGGGGAGAGGGGGAGGTGAGCTCCTTATGAGAAATTCAGTAAGGAATCTATATTGTCCATATGCTTTCTTACACGCTTTAATATAAATACATTTCTATGTGCATGGCATAACATTTGCATATAACATTTACATGGCATAAAATTACATATATGGGTAGTCAAGTCCACGGGAAACCCTACTTAAATTACTTATCTTTCTTGCATATGAGAGTTCCCTCACAAACTATGCTTGCAGGAGAGTTGCCTTACCAACCATGCTCGTAAGAAAGTTGCCTCGCTAGTCGGGTCTTTCTCTTACACAAGAAAGTTCTCTCACCAATCATGTCATGAATGCATAACATTTTATTTTCATACATTGGTCATATCATCCTTGCATAGCTAACCATAACTCTTTGGGTGCCCACTTCTTCCTTGAACTACCCTTACATAAAATGAAATTTACATACAACATTGTGTTACGTCAATTCATTTCATCTCATACAATGCATATGACTTTCATATTAATATATCTTAGCCTACTAAGGATTATACATTTAAATTCATGAAACATGTATGCACTGGACAATGAAAAGCAATTAAAATCGATCAACTTTCTTCTTAGCCTTAGCTATTCCTTTCTTTGGTTTTGCTTTTTCTCTATCCCTTTGCCTTTGCCTTAACCTTACTTAGTTGTAGCTTTATCCATACTTGCACATAATCATCTCACCCATACACATCCCAAAACATAAACATACATTACATTATTACTATAACATCTAAAATTTGGAAAGTTACTCAAACTCATCCATAGAACATATAACACAAACATAACATATATTGTAACAAAACCAAAACTCTTATAAGGACAATGAAGTCCTAAACATCAATCAAACATGTAAACAAAACTTTCATTAGATCTAACTTAGAACTTAACAATCATCCTTCATACTTAGCTCATTATCACCATTATCCTTTTATCTCATTCATAGTATCAAAATTAACATCATCATATAATGATATAGTAATCCATAGTTAGAATCCTTAGTTGATTTAATAGTCATCAATTTGTACTCCTAAATTCATCAACATATTCATTTCTCATCATAAACCCTCCATACACTCATTAAGACATTCATGTATAATCCATCCCTCATTAGATGAAGAACATATATGATTCTAACCATAGGTTTTCAAGTGTCAAATATCATCAAGAAACTCAAACATAACTAGTTTATATATATATATATACACACACACACATACATATATGTATGTATGTATGTATGTACGTACATATGCATATATATGTATGTGCGTGTGTACGTACATACATAAGCATATATATGTATGTGCGTGTACATACATATATATACGTGCACACACACACACACACACATATATTAGTTATGTGTTTTAGGCCAATTCTTGTAATTTATTTTTTCTTAATAATGTCAAGTCGCATTTTTATTAAATATCTCTTTTATATTTTGTTTATGACCAAATTATAAAATTCATGAATAGTTAATTCTACCTAAATTCATCAATTATGTGACTTGATAGTAAAATCTTTAGATGAAAAAAAATCTAGTCTAAATTGTCCCTATTTGGTCATTATTATTGAGATAATAATAAATGAAGACTAGTATGTGTTTTGTTGATGACTATATTTTACTAGTCATGAATATGTGGTGTTGAGTCAAACACATAAATACATATTTAAGAAATATTGTATTGGACCAACCAACTATGAGAACACTACATGGATAAATTATCATTAGTGATTCTCATGTGCAATGGTGTTAACTTAATCTTCTAACCTAAAAATCACCATGGATTTTAATATGATGAACTTCATGTTTTGATATAGTCTAACATTATTTTTAATCGGATGATTATACAAACTAATATTGGACATGAAGTAAATCATATAGAGGAATATGAGTGATTATATATTTATGATAAATATATCTCTAAGCCCCTTGATAAGTTAGATTGAAGAGACTACATGGCCATACGGAAATGAATTGATAAAGGTTATCAATATCATTTTATATTTGTCTACTTGGATATTGAGAAAGACTTGAACTATATAAGGAAGATATGATACATGCTTTTTGCTCAATTGAGATATAATGTGATAAAATTATTTTAATATTATCTATAAAATAGGTTAGGTTGGATCATTAGCCTTCATATAATTTGGGTAGTCATAATATCATGTTGGAGGCCACTTATGACTTGTGAGCCAAAATAGATTTTAAGCCACTGCTAACATTATGTGAACTTATAAGGTTGCACACATAAAATAGACCTAAAGTGAAATTAGGTTTTACATATCTCTTTTTTTATAATGAAAATAATTCAAAATATTATTTAAATTATTTAGATGTCCTTTTAATTTTAAAAGTTAAAATGGAATAGGATGTTAAAAATAGAATAGGATGTTATCTCATATGTATCTTTAAGATATAAAGTTTGCATTAATATCTTGACAGTTAAAATATATGTGCACGTTTAGGATTTTTGAAAAAATGAGAACATTCACGTTGCCCTTTTAGAAAATGCGTTAGAGAGAGAAAAAAACCCTAATGCTAGCATACTACCCAGTTTGGAGAGAACCTATTCATATGGATACCTGCAGAGGACATTCATCATTCTGGTAGCATCAAAATCTGATAATCTACACTTCAAGCTCTAGGTTGGGTGTTACTGGTGTAGACCCCTTTCCACCTTCTGACAATCTAGCAATTTTTGCTTAAATTGGTAGATTTTTACATCCTTATTTTCAATTTAATTGAATCATATGAATCCTTAGTAGGTTTCATATGTAGAAATTTTTTTGTTTTTCCACTATGCATAAAAAATTTTTGTTTTTCCACTATGCCCGTTCTACAAAACCCAACAGTGTTATCAGAGTTTCAGAAGCAACTGATGGAAATAGAGGCTTATACTATGGTGGGTCATCTCAAGGAAATGTTCAAAAGGTCTAAATTGAAAGATTCAATACCATTCGGGCTGTAAACTCATGGAAGTTAACAATAGGTAGTTCAATTAGTCCTCATGTTCTAAAATGAAGGGTCATATTGATCATTTGTAGAAATTTTATCCTGTCATTAGCCAAGAATTGGCTATTGACATTATTCTCCTATTATTGCTTGATGCATATGATGCATTTATTATGAACTATAACATGAATAATATGGAGAAAAGTATTTTTCAATTGCATAGGATTCATAAGACGGTTAAACTGAACATCAAGAGCAACACCAAATAGATTCTAATGGTTAATAAGGGGAAGGTATGAAAAAGAAGCGAAAGGGAAAGAAAAAGGTTATAAAGGACTTAAACGAGCACAAATAAAACCCTAAGCCCAAACCTCTAAAGGAAGGACCATGACATTTCTATAATGATTCAAGTCATTAGAAGAGAAATTACAAGCTTTATCTAGACGATTTGAAAAATAAAAGGGACATTAAGGTTACTACTCTAGGCATCCATATTATAGAGGCCAATTTATCTACCTCTAAATTCATTTTAGGGCTATCTAATACTAGATGTGGATCTCACATTTGTAATAATGTAAAAGGTTTAAAAAGGAGTATATCATTGGCTAAGGGCGAGGTAAACCAATGTGTTATAAATGGAGCAAGAGTTGTTGCGCTAGCCATAGGAACTTATGAGTTAGTGTTGGCCCTTAGCACTAATAAAGGGGAGGGGAGGGGAGGGGGGGGGGGGGAGGGGTTGAATTGGTGTGTGAAAATTAAAAATAGAAGAGTAGAAGAGAAATGAAGACACACAATTTATAGTGGTTCGTGTATAATCGACCTTACATCCACTCCCCAAGTCTCAACAATTGGGTATTCCACTAACTATCAATGGTGTTTTCAAACTCATACCAAACTTTTACACTTGTGTTTTCTAAGGCTTACTCAATAACCTTTACACTTGTGTTTTAAAGGCTCACACAACAACCTTTACACTTGTGTTTTTCAAGCTCACACAATAGCCTCTCTAGAGTGTTTTATCAGGCTAACACTTCAACCTTTACAAATGGTGTTTATGCTCACACCAAATAATCAATTAAAGAAGAGAAAAGATTGAGTAGCAAAATTGCAAGAGTTTGGGTTAGAAATTAATGAATTCTCTTGCATTTACATATGTTTGGTGAGATATTTATAGCCTCTACCTATAAAAAAGATGTTGCAATAAAACTAGTACAAAATCTTCAAAGTGTGCTAGATAGATTTTGCATTAAATGCTTGACAGGCTTCATTCACAGTCATGAATTTCGAATTTCCATATGGGAGCCAAAAATTACGGCAAAAAATCTCATTTATGTCTAACAGCTAGTATGTGTGGTAGCTTCTCATTGGTTCACCAGGAAAATATAGTCGTTGCCTTTCAACTACTAAATAAAAGTAGTGGTCACAAATTACTTTGTGCAGGACGCAATGGAGGATGCAAATTCGTCTGCCAAAACTTGCATTTTCCACTTCACGAATTGTGGTTGCTACCAACACATAGCCTTCATGATTTTTGTCTTTTAACGGTCACTTGGGACACTTGTCATGCTCTAGTTTATGGACTTACTGCCATCTTGAGTTACTTTGAAATTCGCGATTGCGACTGAGGTGTGACACACACCACAAATTCGTCTAGCATTTTTGGACTCCTTCATTTGAGTGAATCGCGGCCAAGAATGGCTCCGCGATTTCGCCTACCTAATTTTCACCATGAATCCTGGATTGTGATCACGATTTACATGTTACTTTTGAGTTTAACAACTCTTTTCATCTCTTCTTGAGAGATTTATCCATTTCTGCAAAATCAACACTTATTTGAAATATTAGTGATGATCAATCTCCTTTGTCAAGATCAAAAGAGGTTTTAGACTAAGGATTAACTATCCTAGTCCAACAATCTCCCCCTTTTTGATTTTGACAACTTGGATTGATCCAAAGTGAAAAATAAGTATAGAAATGTAAAATTGAATCATACTTAGAATACTTAATATGCTTAGCAAAGATTTCTAAGTGTGAAGTTAAGTTGCTTCTTAGTTGCTCCCCCTCAACTTATGCACTCTCTCCCCATTAATTAGTTATCTCTCCTTTGGATAATTTTTCACTCGTATCTTATCTTATCTTATCTCTCCTCCTTTGGTAAGATCAAAAAGGTTAGATAAGACTAAATGTAATTAAAGGGAAAGTTAAGGCATAAATTATTAAAGAGCATAAGAAGAAGTACAAAGCAAAAATATGCAAGGAACAAACACTATATTTATCATAAAGGTAAAAGTAATTGCTTAACACAAAGATATGCAAAAAAAAAAAAAAAGACAATCTTTTATAGATATATCAAATGTGCGATCACAAAGTTTTTTATTATAAAATGTAAACTGAGAAAAGAGAATACAAAAAGATCCCTAAACTAGAAAGTAGAGGACTCATCATCATCACTGGAAGTGTCCCTAACTTGTTCATCGTTGGCACCTTTAGCTTCTTCACTGTCTTCAACCTCATTATTGTCGACTTTCTCTTGAGTATCTTTAAATTTTGTAAAGTTTGAAAGATGGCAAGGTGAAACTCTGAGTTTCTCTTAGAGATCCACTATATCGCTGTGGAGGTGAGAGAGTAATAGAGATCGTCTCTTCATCATTCACATAAGCTTATCAAGCTTGTTGTTGATGGTGGAGAGACACTTGGGCCTTAAGCTTAGGTGGTGGAGGAGCAGAGGGAGAAACAACTTCAAGACATAGACGCTCTCGCTTAGAAGCTTGTGAGCTCTCCATACGATGAGCTCCAAAAGCCCCAAGAAGGTATGCATAGGAATCTAGATGAAGTGCCATGGCATTGATGAGGTAGGTGAGGTCCAAAAAGTTCTGAGAGGGTAGATACTTATTAGTGAGTAACTTCTCCTTATCCTCATCAAGGGCTCCCACAGATCTGTAGATTGCGGTGGCGTGTGAGGGAAGCAGAAACTGACTCTTCAACTTCGTGCTCATGTAGATCAGTTGATCCACTAGACATCGGTCGTTTTGGAGCAGTTTGTTCTTCACGAGATAGAAGAGGAATGCAAGATCCTTTTATGATACCTTCTTGTTCCCATCACCTCTCGCATTGATGAAGAAAGTGATGATTCGATGAAGAATCCACAAAGATAAGGCCTTTATGTGCTTTGCAAGAGAGGATCTTAAGTAGTGTCTCACTTCGATCAAAACTTCTGCCCAAAACTCTGAGTATATAACATCGAGAGCTGAAATAATGAATGGAATGTGCTCACCGATTTGGAGGTTGAAGAGAGAGGACAACTGCTAGAAGATGATGAAGTATGGATCCCCAAAGGCACGAAAGATGAGACCGTACTGTCTGACAGGAGATTTCGCTTTACAGTTCAGTTGAACCATGCATATAATTTCCTCCTTGTACCCTAGTCATTTCTAAAAATGAATTCATTCCAGCCAAGGTTGGACAAGAATGCTCTGATTTCATTATGTAACCCAAGGGTTTCAAGCAGAAAGGTGGAAGGTATTTTGTTGGGTAGGATGACTTTGAAGAGATTTGCCTTATGTCTCTCCTTTTCTTCATGGGTCACTCCCTTCATGTAGATGAGGGAAGGAGGAGTAGAAGGTTGTGCTATACTCTTGCCTTTCTCAACTCTGGAAGATTTCTTTAGAGCCATGAAGAACTTGAGAGAATTTGAGAGACTTAGAGAGTGATTTGAGGAAGAGAAGATATTTGGAGTAGATGTGAGAGAAACACTATTGAAGGGGGTATATATGTAGCCCTTGAAGAGGTGTATCAACGGCTAAAAATGGCTAGAAAAAGATTTATAAAACGTTTGAAATAGTTGGCCATCAAATCACATAAATGTGAGGCGGTTACTCTAATTCGCATTCGCAAATTTTCTAGTAGCGACCGCGAATTCCAGAACATGTGAGTAACACATAAAATTTTCTTGAGAATACGTATTGTAATGGTCATAATTTTGAAATTAATGACGAAATTCGCAGTGGAAAGATATTTCGCAATCGCAAATTAATATTTGACAGCCGAGAGAAATTGACTTGTAATTCGCGACCACAAATTGTGAGTCAACAAGGATAAGAATGAAAGATTTTGAAAAAACTTGTGATTCACTAGAAATTAATAATAAAACCATCCATAACAATCATCAATCAAACATATCACACACATCAAAATTAAACATAAGATCAAACAAAAATTTTCACTTGAGGGAGCTTCCATTAAGCATTCCCAATTCTCTCTTAATAAAGTTCATCCTTTCTTCATTTAAAGGTTTAGTGAAAATATATATAAGTTGGTGATTAGTGTCAATGAATTCTAACACATCACCTTTTTGCACATGATCTCTAAGAAAAGTGAGTCTAATATCTATGTACTTAATTCTAGAGTATTGGATGGGATTCTTTGAAAGATTAATAGCACTAGTATTGTCACATTTGATAGGAATGTGATCAATTGCTTTACCAAAGTCCTTCAATTGTTCTTTCATCCAAAGAACTTAGGTACAACAACAACCCGTAGCCACATACTCGGCTTCCACAGTGGACAAGGCAATCGACACTTGCTTTTTACTAAACCAAGAGACTAAACAATCTCCTATAAATTGGCAAGTCCCGAAAGTGCTTTTTTTATTTAAGAGACTTCCTGTGTAATCCGCATCCAAATACCCTACTAGGCTAAAGGATGTATAGTCCTAAGTGAATAGTGTCATGCAAATATTTGAAAATTCTCTTCACAGCATTCCAATGAAACTCTCTAGGAGAGGATTAAAATCTAGCACACATGCAAACACTAAATATTATATCCAGCCTAGAAGCAGTAAGATATAGTAGAGATCCAATCATACCTCTATATCTCTTTTTATCTACCATTGTACCCAATTCATCCTTATCTAGCTTGATGGTATTACTCATTGGAGTTTTTGCTACTTTGCATCCTTTCAAGCCAAATTTCTTTAGTATTTCCTTTGTGTATTTGGCTTGGTTGATGAAGATCCCTTCTTTGAGTTGCTTGATTTGTAGACCAAGAAAGAATTTGAGCTCTCCCATCATGTTCATTTCAAATTCCCTAATCATACACTTAGCAAAATCTTCACAAAGGGATTCATTAGTAGCACCAAAGATAATATCATCAACATAGATTTGGACAATTAAAGTGTCATGCTTGTACTTTTTAACAAATAATGTAGTATCAACCTTTCCTTTCTTAAAATCATTTTGTAAAAAAAACAAACTGAGCCTTTCATACCAAGCTCTTAGAGCTTGTTTCAATCCATACAAGGCTTTGTTTAATTTGAAAACATGGTTTGGAAAACAATGTGATTCAAAATCAGAAGGTTGTTCAACATAAACTTCCTCCTCAATAATGTCATTTAAAAAGGCACTCTTAACATCCATTTGAAAAAGTCTAAAATTCATATGACATGCAAATGCTAAGAGAATCCTAATGGCCTCTAATCTTGCTATGGGGGCAAAGATTTTATCATAGTCTATGCCTTCCTTTTGGTTGTATCCCTTACCAACCAATCTAGCCTTGTTTCTAGTGAAGACACCTTGCTCATCTAACTTGCTCCTAAATACCCACTTACAACCTATAATTGAGTGTTTCTTAGGCCTAGGGACAAGTTCTCATACTTTGTTTCTCTCAAATT
>CATIWR010041375.1:0-29330 GCA_949677035.1 Omphalea diandra | reverse complement strand
TATATATATATATATATATATATATATATATTATCTTATATCAATTGAAACTGTACAAAAACATATAAGCGTAAACAATAAAAATTAAGAGTATAAAAAAGTAAAATCTTCCAAGCAAAAATGTATTTTAACATATAAAATATAAAAAATTATAAAAGAAAAAGACACACCAGGTCATTATCTCAAAATAAATTTGCATGTAGGCCATAATGATCTTCCTACTTTCCCTTTTATTGCATTTGGCTGCCTTTTCTTTTTTTGTCTTGTCTTGTTGATATTTATGTTTATTCTGTTTGTATATTATTGTGTTTAGTTTTGGTTTAAGACAATTACACGACTAGAAACGGCAGCGAATATGAATTAAGAATCAGGTTTCACAGAATCCGGACCGACTCCATCTTAATAGCTTTCTTTTTTTTAAAAAAAGGACTATCTATTTTTCTTTAAAGAAATAATAATTATTATTTCAATTTTATTTTAAGAATCAGGTTTGGATGGTGTAAGGTTGGCAAAATGACCATGGCACAACACGCCTCATCTTAACAGAAAGGCCTCTGCGTGTCCACATGTGAGTTATGACGAGGAAATTAAAGGTTGATTGCATCTTTATCTCCTTGAATTTTCCACGCTTAGATTATTAAAATTTTTATGCTATATATATATATATATTGAATTATTATTATTATTTTTTATTGAGTATTGTTTGATAAAATAATAAAAAACTATTAAAATTATTAACTATATCTATTCAAAATAAATTCAACAGTATATATATGAAATGTATAAGAACTTAATAATGTATTTAGTCTTTTACTTTACATCTTATTTTTTAAATTCATCTTTATATTTTATTTTGAAATTACCTTTTAACTTCTCATATTGTCTTAATTTAATTGCAAATATAAAATATGTATTTTAATAATTCTAAAATAATAAATATAATTTTATTATATCAAAAATTATATATTATAAAAATAATTAAAATAAAATAATATAATATATTTTTAATTTATTATTTTTAAAAATTCATAAAGTTGTATTATAAAAAATAGTTAAATTATAATTTAAAATCATAATAAGCTTATTTAAAACTAAAATAAAAATAATCATTATATATAATGGATGATAATATAATAGATTTAAATTTAAGTTATAAAAATTGAAACTAAAAAAGTTAAAAAAAAAAAAAGAAAAAGAAAAAGAAAACTTCGGGTTAATCTACTCTAATACAATTATTTGAGTTTTTTCTATTTTGAGTTTGAAGATTAATTTAGATAAGCGAAGATTCCGGTTCTTAGATTCTTCAATATGGATTTAAAAATTATGGTATTATCTAAAAATAATATTATTTAATTGATAACAATTGAAAATGTTATAATTATAAAATTAATTTTACTTATTGTTTACAACTTTAGGGTTTTAAATTTTGAAAAAAAATATCATATTTTAAAACTATTTTATGAATTTGTTATCAATTTTATTTTTTATCTTTAAAGCCTTTAATATGATTAAAAAAAATAAAAATTTGAGGACTCAATATATATAAATTAAAGTATAAAGGTTCAATAGCATAACTATCTAAATTTCATAGATCTTGAATTGAAATATGTCTATTTTTTAAAATTAAAATATTTTTTCACATATTCTTCATAAAATATGTAATACACACTCATAACATCTATTTCAAATTAAATAAAAAAAAACTCATTATATAAATTATAATAAAACACTTAATAATATAAATGCAAAAAAAGTTTAGAGAGGTGAAAGTTTAATATTTTCCCTTTTATTACTTTTGAATTTAGTGGCTTTGTCTTTTTATCTTGTTTTGTTTATATTTATGCACTTTTTTTTTTATCTTTTTATCTAGCCTTTTTTTTTTTGGCAAATTATTTGATATCTTCATATCCTTTCTTTATATATGAGATTAATATGAATTCGAATTGAATAGATCAGTAAAACAACAAAACTTTTCTATCCAAGTTCAAACTCATAAACATCTTATTAAACTAAAATATCTTTTTATTAACTGATTTACACACTTTATGGTTGTCTATTCTTAATTTAAGATAATAATAATACTACTAGAAATGACAATAAATGTGAATTAGATTTCATAGATTTTTTTAATATATTATTACATTAAAAATAATTAAAATGAAAATATTTATATAACACAAAAAATGGAGTCAATTTTTTTTTATTGTCCGAACCGATTAATAAATCAATTGAAGTTTACTTGCCCCATTCAAGTCGGGTGGGATGGTAGGGTCCGACAAAACTACCATGGCACAGCAGCACATCTCATCTGAACAAAAAATCCTCAATGCACGTCCACGTGTGAGTTCTGAGGAGGAAATTAACTTTCATTGACTTCCAAACAAGAGATTAAAGTTCTGACGTGTAGCTATTAGCACCACTTCTTTTTCTAAGGAAATAAAAATTATATATTATAATTCGTATAATGCATCGGTTGCACGTAATTATTCATTAATTAATAGAAAATTTTTCTTTTTTCTTTAAAAATATAAATGTCATTGATGACGTTCACACCCAATTTGAAAAGAAAAAGAGACATTCGTATTATTCCAAGATGTGATTGATGTCCCAATAACCATTTTAGAGTGGAAGAGAAATTAAAGAACAAAAAATTGGCAGAATGAAAGAAATTTTGCCAGAGCAATATGTTCTTATTATTAATAGTAATTATTTTTGTCTATGACAATTGAATTTAGTAATAAAAATATGGCAATGTGGAGGTTGTGTTCTTTTTTTTTTTTTTTTTTTTTTTTTTTTAAGAAAAGTTATGTGAAATCTTTTTTATTCACATATATATTAGACAATAAACAGAATTTCTTGGAACAATTTTTATAATGGATTTTTTGGTGTTCTTTATATTTTGTCAGGTTATGGAAAAGCTAAAGACAGTGTCCAGAAAACATTGATTCCCTCATGAATTCGCATTATTTTTTTTTTTGTTGGTGGTTAATATAAAATTTTGATATAATAAATGCAGAGGAAACAAGGGAGTTGTTGCATTTTATTTTATACTCTCTCTATTCTAATATTATTGGCCACTTTTTTTTACACAAAAATTAAAAAAGTTTAGTTTTATTAATTAATATTCACTTCTTTTTACTAAAATATTATTTGACACTATTTATTATACTTTATTAAAAAAAGCAATAGGTTCTTGGAAAAAAAGGAAAAGATTATATAAAGATAACTTTTTATTTTTTTTTTATATAAAATCTCATTAATCACAAAATATTAAAATATCAAAGAAAGCGGTACAGAAAATTGTAATTTAAAATAATTAAAAAATATTTAATTACTATTAGTCTAGATATGTTGAGCAATTAATAAAGAGATAAATTTAATAATTTATAACTAAATCAATATCTAACTATGGAAGATGACTTATGTTTTAAAACTATTAAAAGAGAAAATATGATCCGGATGAATATTAAATTTCATTCCACATATGCAAGCTAAGGACAGATAACCCTAACAATTAGTGAAGTTATACATAGGCCTCTTTGAGAAAGTGAGACGTAATTGATAATTTCGTCCATACATGTTACCGTTCCTCAAATAATTATTAATTCACACATTATACAAATTATAATATAAAAATTAAAAAATATTTATCTTATTTTTATTGTATATATAAAATATTAATAAATAATTTTAAATTAATTTAATTTAAATTATTTTAAAAATTTATCTTTTAATTTAAATTAATAATTAACTTTATTTCTTTTAAAATAATTTTCTTATACTATGCACATTTTCTTTCTTTTATATAGTTTTTTCATTATAGTTAGCTGTTTTATAGTTTTTAATTATTAATATAATGTACCAATTGTATATAGTTATTAGTCTCTTATTTATTAAAATATTATTTTAATAAATATAAATATTCATTATAAACTTTTATTTTTTATTAAAAATATTTAGTTTAGTTAATATTTTGTAATATCATTTCTGATCTAATAAAATTTAGTTTATTATTTATTTAGTCAATTCAATTTTTTATCAATATATATCTTAAATACATTTTTTATCAATTTAAAATTCAACTTTTATCTCCATATATATATATATATAACACATATCCAATACCTTAAACAACAAAAATTTTTGATTTTATATATAAATAAAATTTTTTTAATCATATTTTAATATTTTTTCTTTTTCTCTTCGTAATTCTTAAGTTTCAATAATCTATTATGAATTTAGATTTTATATAAATTTTTGTCTTGTTATTTTTTATTATCTTTTATTGAATTTTCAATCATTAATTACTAAAAATTCAATAAAAATCAAACCTTACAAATTTATATCTTATGATTGAATTCTTAATTTTATTAATTTTTATTTTTATATTTCTAATTAACTTTTATCTCCATTGAAATTAAATATAAATAAATTATTTCAAGAAAATTTTATATACAGTTATAGAAATATTTAAAATTGTATAAAAAAATACTTGAATGAGAGAATGTTATATATTAATTTATAAATTGAGTTTATTTTTAACCTCAAATTTTTTTATATATGATAGATTTCATGTAATTAAAATTTTGAAACATTAGAAGAATATTTATAGAATATTTTAAAATGAGTGATTTTAAATAATTTTACCTCATATACAAAATAATTTTTTATTATCTATTAAAATTAAAATTTATTATATATATATATAAATTCATAAATGAGAGTTTATTTTTGTCTTAATTTTATTATATATAATAGATTACATGTAATTAATATTTTAAAAAATTATAAAAATTTATAGAATATTTTAAAATGGGTGATTTTAAATAATTTTACCTCATATAAAAATGTTTTCTATATTAGTTATTAACAGTAATATATATATATATATTACTTTTAATAAATATATATATATATATATATATATTTATTTATTAAAAGTAATATATATATATATATATATATATATATATATATATATATATATATATATAGAGAGAGAGAGAGAGAGAGAGAGAGAGAGAGAGAGAGAGAATTTTATAACTTATTAGGTTGTAATATTTCTTCTAAAAATAACTAAAAAAAGTTGTTATTATGGTCTATTATTAGATTATTAATCTCATAAAATTTGCTATAAAAGAAATATATTTAAAGATTTTTTCTAATCTAATACTGATATTTATTAAGTTTTATTAAATGGAAATAAATATTTATTTTTTAACCTCATAATTATGTTCTCTAAATTTAATTTCTATTAAGATATATTTCAATTAATTTTTAAATATAATTTTTCTCTATTCGTAAATAATAATAAACATAGTTAATTGTTGATCTTTATTTGCATGTAAGATTAAATATGGTTAACATTTTAAATAATTACATCTATAATTATTACTATATTAACTATTATTCCTATAGTTGTTAACCTCAATTATATTAAATTCAAATCAAATGCAACTTAAGGTATGTTTGATATAAGGTGAAAGAAGATTAATAGTTAAAAGGATTAATTTTTAACTTTATTTTTTTCTTATTTGATATATATTTTATTAAAGAGATTGACAATTAAAAAAGTGAATATTTAACTTATTTTAGTGCATTTTTGTTAATCAATTTCTCTTAAATTAATGAGAATGAAAGAATGATGAAAAATAAAAATTTTGTTTCTTTTATTATGTCTGTATCAACATTAAGAAACAAATAAATATTATCAATATAATAATAGAAAGTATTATTAATATAATAATTATTTCTAACATGTTATAAGTTTAATTATGATATTAGTAAAATAGTAATATTGATATTATAATATTTTTATAAAAATATAGTAATTATTATCAATAGATTAATATTATTAATGTAATAATATTCCTCGTAAAGAATGTTATTAATTTACTTATAAAAATATTACGAATATAGTAATTATTTATGATATATAAATATTATAAAATATATTAACATAGTTTCAAAATATTATATCAAAATAATTATAATTATCATATTATTATTAATATTATTAAATATTGCCAACTTAAAGTAATATCAATTTTATATTTTTAATATAATATTAATTATACTTAATAATTACTCTTGCAATAATTTTTTATTATTTTACTTTATTTTTAAACTATTCCACTCTTAATTGTTAATTTCATAACTATTAACTTTTATTCTTTTAATTTGGTGTCAAACATGCTTTTATACTTAAATAAGGGCATTAATATTGTTTCACATAAAAATAACAATGAAATGTTATTAAAACAGATGAAAGGATGTCATAATATGTAGAAACTAATTTTATAAAAAATAAAAGACTAAATAATATAATTTGGCAAAATCCAGGGGCTGAAAGAACCAACCCAGAATCGTGTACCTCCTCCGAATGACCCCGTTGGGAGCACGAGGAGCCCATAGTCAAAAGTTTTGTTTCCGTACATTGGGGTCTAAGTCAAAGTCAACAAATCGAGTGCTATCGAGACTTAGAAAATTCGAGCGTGAGAGAGACGCCTGTGTGAAGGGACCCCATTGGCATGTGGTGCCGTCCATCATGACTCGCACATAAGGGCGCGTGGAATTAATCTGTTTTTCTCCACCACATAAACTATAGTAGTAGAAATATAATGGCATTATTGTTAAATTATAGTTGAAAATTATTTATATTATCATTTTATTATGCAACAACTATATTTTTAAATTTTTAAAATAAAATAAAATAAAATAAATTATAATCTACATAACGTGCAAATTACTACTAGTAATATCAGTAATATCATATTATACAAAAGAAATAATGTATTAAAAGTTGTTTATTTGGATAACGTAAGAGAGTATTATCTTTTTATGATTTTAAATTTAAATTTATAAATATATTATCTATAAATAATTTCGATAATTCATTGAGTTTGATATAAATAAATTTATTTAGATCAACACAAGAAGGAAATATATTTAACAAAACTCATTGTTTAAAGAAAAAGACAAGAGTACATAGTTATTTCATTTGGTCAATTTGTGAATTGCATTTTGCATTTTTATATGCAATTGGTGATGGGTCAATTTATGAGTGCTGCAAGGATTTAATAATTATCGTAAGTTATGGGTCAAATAAATTACGCAATTGTCGTCTATCGCTAACATATAGTCCACTCTCAGTTATTTTAATTCAAAAAATAAAGACAATGCACGTAAGTTTTAAATCATTTCTCAAAATGTCTCTCTTCCAACTCTAATCACCCTAGTTTACAGTATTATGTCTCTTTTCCAACTCTAATCCCCTGATTTACCGTATTTACTTGTAAATTCAAAAATATTAGTATAAAATGAAACAGTTCTTATCATATGTCCTATTTGTCTCAAAATAATTGACAAAAATTTTATTTAAGACGTTTCAAAATAATTGATAATTTTCTTTTTTAATTGATAATTAATCAAATAATTGTTTAGTATACTCTTATTAATTGATATCTATTTACATATCATCAATAAATTACTACTATATTTTTACTTTGAATTTATATCTTTAATGTACTCTTCAATAATTTTTTTAAGTTCTAATAATCATTTTTTTAATTTAATTGTAAGGTTTTTGATGTATAATGTTTTAAAACATGGGTTGACATCCATAGGCAATATTTTTTATTAATGTTAATAAAATAAAAAAATAAATAAGGCCATTTTAATAAGAAAATAATTAAAATACACAAAATAACTATAATTAACTAACTTTCATAGTTTTCGTGAAAATTAAATTTTGTCGGAGAAAATATTCAATATAGTAAAATGAATCTCAATTCATTGCATATTTTAGTTGAACCTTTTTTTAGTTGCATTCAATTATACTGTAAAGCACAACTCTTTAATTATTTATTTTGTTTTATTAATTTTTCATTTTACGTTGATTGTATTTATTATTAATTCAAAAAAATAAATATGTGATATTAGAAAGTTATGTAAAATAAAATTTTGCCTCATTATATAAAATATCTCATTTATGTATAAATGAAATTCAAAAGAAAAAATTTGGATTTGAAAACCACACCATTGAATTTGGCGACAAAAGCCATTTTTTATGCTAAAAAAAAACTAAAAATGGCCTTTTTTTTATTTTAGTCCTAATGATAATTTAAATTTAAATTTTTAAATGTTAGTGTGATTTTGACTTAAATTTTAAAAATAGTCAAAATATGTCAGAATCATGAAATTAAATATAATGTTAACCAGTCTATATATTCATAATGCAACTTTGATGAAATTTATATTAAAAGATGGTGAAATGCATTGAAATGTCTTTTATATTTATGTAATTTATGATTTTGACCTATACGTTATTATTAATTTTAATCAAGATGAATATTATACTAATATTGTATTTAATTTCATAATTTTAATCTATTTTGATAATTTTTAAAATTTGGACCAAAATTATACTAATATAGAAAAATTTTAAATTAAATTGACATTAGCCCTTTATTTTAATAATTTCATAAAATGTATATATATATATATACACTGAATATTTTTAAAATATTTTATTAAGGATGAAGTTAACTTTTGATAAGGCTTTTCTATTTTTTGTTGCAAATTGAAAGCTCTTGTCCCCCCTTCAACCATCACTCCTATTCTTTTTGAGTCCCTCAGCATCTCTTTCTTCTTTCATCGAATCGCCTTTCCCTGTAGAGCTTCAAATTTGAAGCATTAAAAACACCTTTTCTATAAGAGAAACAAAATTTTATTCATTAATCAACGACTAATGAAAATTCTTCAAAGATTAATCTTTTATTGGGATTTTGATTTTTTTTTTTTTTTTGGATTTTGACTCCTAATTTGGATCTCTTCTTCCTTGGTTTGATTGGTAGAAAGTGTCAAAGAAGAAAATGATGATAATAATAGTGATGGATTAAGATAATGGAGTTCAGAGCTTGGGAGAGTGAAAATTTGAAATGGGAGTTCCATTATATGATGCTTTTTAGAGTGGAGTGGACAGTTTGATTCAAAATAGCAATTAATAATTGATAGATTACATAATAATTTTAGTTAAAAAAAACGTATAATTTGTATTACTTTTCATCAATAAATTTTACTTTTATAAATAAAAAGGCAAATATATCATTGACTTTTTACAATGTTAATATAGTGTCTTTTTTAATAGTTTTTCATTTTATACTATTTAATTAATTAAGTAATCAATTGTTTAAATTTTATTATCATTATTTATGTTTAATACATTATTTAATTTAATTGAATAGAATTACTATTATATTCATGATAAATATTAAATATTTAATGTATGTATTAGAAAGAAAGTTTAATTAATATTTTTTTTTGAAAATCTATAATTGATTTATTTATTTTAAAATTTAAATTTATATTGGTAATTATATTTACAAATAGCAATCAATAACAATACTTTTATCAAACACTTAAATAGATCCTAAATTAATAATACTTTTACTGATTTTAGTAATTAGTAACAACAATCAACAATTAACAATAAAAACTAAATAGATCCTAAATTAAAAATTTAAGCAGCAAAAAAATTTTTAGAGGCTATAACATATATTTATAAGAACAAACTAAAAAAATTCAAGAATAAAAAATTTTTTCTTAATATTTGAATAACGATAGTCCCTTCATGTTCTCTTTCGAGTCTCCAATGAATTAGGAGACCATGGTGATAATAGTGAAAGAAAATGATAATTCCATGAAATTTTATTAATTTTGCAATTTAAATGTGGGAAATTAAAGGAAGATGATGATTGCAATCGCGATGACTATTGGTTATGCTGAGTTGAATGTGGAAAATTAGGTCTGCCTTTGAATGTTTCAAAATAGATTAGGAGTTGAATTGGTTATAATGCTAATGTGAAACAGTAGAAATCAAGTTTGGTGGATAGTACAATGAGTCGTAACTTGTAAGTGGCATGGTTAGCCTTCAACAGCACTTGTGTAAATGATATAATATAATAATTAAAAATATAATATTTTTACAATTGATTTGAATTAATTGATCGAATTAATCAAATTAATAATTAGTCAACGATCTAATTCAATTCAATATTGAAAGAGGTCAATAAAAATTTAGTTAAAATTAAAAATAATTGATCAAATCTAAAAAATAGGTCAAAATTAAATTGGAATGATTTAGTGTAAAATTAAGTATTAAAATTATTTTAAAATTATGCTATTTTTACTTAAAATTTAAATATTAATTTTTTTATTATGTTATCATATTCAACTTTTTTTCTACTTTTTAAATATTTTTAAAGTACCGTTAGATATATTTTTCAAAAAAAAAAATCAATTGAACTAAATTAGTTAGAATGACCGAATCAAAAATCAGTCAGCTAATCAATTTGATTAGGGTTGTAATCGAGTTCAATCAAGTTGAATCCTGTCAAATTCAAGTTCGAGTAGTCGAATACTTAAATTTTACTCGATTAGACTCGTTATATATATATATATAAGCTCAAATAAATTTAATTAGACATTGATCGATTAAATTAAATTGATAATATTATAAATATAACTAATCTCATTTAAACTCGTGAACATTTCAAATAGAGTATTTTGATATTTAAATTTGGTTTGCTCGAGTAACTCTAGTTTGACCTCGAGTTCGACTCGATTAATCTTGAATCAATTTTGAGTATTTTTTAAATTAATCTCGAGTAGTTTACTAGTTATTTTGATTTATTTACATCCCTTACTTGGATGTGATCCAATTTTAAAAACATTTGCAAATTTTGAATTCATAGAAGCCGTGTAATTAACATGTGAAATTAAACATTCACTCATATTTCTCATATAAAAAGAAAAGGTAGTTTAAATGGTCATAATAGGAGGGAGTCATTGAATTTATAGCCATTATAAAGTAATCAAAATATTTAAAGTGTAGTCAGCTGTAAATAGTTAGCTCAACCTTCAACCTATGAGAATACGAATTGCTAATTAATCCTACTGATATAGGTATAATTTCAATCTCTTAATTTGATCACTCCCTTAATTCCATTCTCAACAATAATAATTAGCTCTTCGACAACAAGAAACTCACGACTACTTTGAAAAAGTGTCATAATTTAGAATTGATGATATGTCTACGATTTGATTTATAAACTTATTTTACATTTTATTGAGATAAGTATTAGGAAGCATTCTAAATGTCCATTAACACATTCTTTATTACGAGCGTAAATAATTCACCTCTCTTTTAGTTTATAATAATAATAACAACTAAGTTTGAGAGTAGTTCAAATAATTAAACATTAAAAAAGTTAATTTATTTTCTTATAAATGTGAATGTGCTTTTTAATTGGTATCTTAATTTACTGATAAATTGAAACTATATAAGAGTAGATATTACTAGTATAATATCCTTCCTTAATATTAAAAAAAAAGTGAATGCGTTTTTAAAAGTATTTGTTAATTCAAAGATAATAATAATAATAATTAGTATTAGCAGCCAAAACAGTGTACCACAACGTGTTTACAAATACAGTTTTCTAGCCACACCACCCCACCGCAAGTGAAGAAAGTTGCGATGCAATGGAAAGAAGAAGGAAGCAGAGATCTGACCAACCAAAAAGAGCATACCGCCACGTGATTCACACAGACCTCCAATTCTGTCCACGCCTCCAAAAATTCAAAGATTCTCTCGTTTCTGTCCTTGTTATTTGTATAATAAATCAAAATCCAATAAATAATTATGTTGCCCAGAAAAACAACAACCACCCTCCATTTTTTATTTCCTTTTTAAGGAACAACAAACCCTATTTTCATTTTCTTTTAATAATTGCACACATTAAAATTAGATTTATTAAGGTTTTAATTAGATTTGTCAAAGTCCGGATGAGTTTTTAATTAAGCTTTTAATTAAAAAATCCAACTTTTTACTAAACTTTCAATATATATCCTAAATTAAAGATTACAATAATTTAAATTTTAACCTTTCAAATTTCAGTGTTTTTGGTAAAAATAAAAATTGAGTATTAAAAATTTAAGAGTTGAATGTGATTTAAATACTAAAAATTTTTAATTATATAGTTATTTGGTATGAAATGAAAATTAAGAGCTGAATCTAATAAATTTATTTGATAATTATAATTATTAAAAAGATATTAAATGAATTTTGTTTTTTTAAAGAGAGTTTGTTGAGTTGTTAAGGGTATATAGGTTATATTAATAAAAATATTTTAGAATCTATTAGCTTAGTTTGTTAAGTTATAATTTTAAATTAAAAATTTTGAACTAAATTAAAATTTTTCGTTTTTTGTACAACAAAATTTAGATATGAATTATATCAATGTTTCCATTTACATATATAATAAACTGTAATATGAATATTTTTATTATATTAAATAAATTATTTACTGCAACAGTTATAAAGTATTTTAAGTAGTTTCTCTCAATTTTTCTTAAAGACTTGTATAAGAATAATCTAGAGAAATTAAAGAATAAATTATAAATGAAGCTTAATAGTTAATATCTTTTTTTATATTGAAAATACGACAAAGATCGTATTATAATTTTATGAAATTAATATATGACGAATGCATTCTGTGTAATATCAGAAAGGTGTTAGACAAAAACTGATGCTAATACTTGATTAAATTCAATATAAAATTATCATCTACAAATCTCTGTGATTTATTATAATAAATTAAATCATTTCTTAATTTTTAATGTTATATGAATTCGTCTTTTTTATTAATTTGTTACGTTAAAAAGTTAAGATTTTGCCCAATTTTTTGTCAATAAATAACAGAATTATTAAAAAATAAAAATAAAAATACTAAAATTATGCTCATCTCTCCTAATTCTCCTCCACTCACTCATATGCTGGAAAACAACCCCATTCTCCACCATCACAATCATAATCACACATCTCTCATCAACATCTAGATTTTGACTTTTTTTTGAAAAAAATCCAAACACCAAAAATATATATGCGGTGATATGCCTCAATTCACCGAAGCCATCGTGGCAGCTTTCCACTTGATTGTGCTAAGAAAAGAGATGTGTTAGATTGATATGGTAATTTTGGTGTTATTCGAGGAAAAAAAAAAAGAAAGCTTTATCCATATGTAATCAATCAATAATTAAAAATTATTTTATATGAGATTGAAAATAGAAAAATAATTTAAATAATTATGATAAATTACATGCGATTCATAATAACTAACTCTTGATAATAATACTGCTATATTCAAAATTTAAAATCTGTAATTACTTAAAAAAAAAAGAAAATAACAAAAATTTGAGCTGTTTCAATGTTATCCTTTTTTTTTTTTGGTCGAAAGTTTCAATGTTATCTAACTGTTAGAGAATCACCGACTTCCCCCTTGGATTGGAACGCGAATAACAACCTTTCTTTCACTCTGTCTTTTCCCATTAGAAAATTCTTATTTCGTTCTCTTCACTCATTGACTAAGATTAAAATTATATTACAATAATTATTATATGAAATGTAAAATAATATATATAATTTATTATTTGTTTCTGATAATTTTTATTATAATCTTAGAGAATTAAAAAAAACACAGAAAAGAAACAAAACGAGAAGACTGAATGATTTTCCCTACGAAAGCGAGTCTGTTAGTCACGCCACTTCATAAAAAGAAAATAAATAATATAGAGTGAATTTTATAACAATATTTTTTACAGTGCCATTAAATAACACCTTTTAATCAAATGATAAATAATAATTTTTATTTAATTTAACAGTATATTTAATTTAATAGTTTATAATAATTTTTATTTAATTTATTAGTGAATTATTAATTACAATATTACAATATAATAATATGAATGATATTATAAAAACGCAAATTCTAATCACTATCTATAACGACCTCTCTTTAATATTTTTTTTTAGCTATTGTCAACGATTTTTGTCATCTATGGTATCTACCTTTATCTTTTCATTCTATTTTTTATTTCTTTTTTCCTCTTTTAGTTTTTTTATTCAATCACAATAAATAACTAAATTATATTTATATCTTTTATATTTCTTTAGCAATGAGTTTAAGAAAACACACGATAAATAAAAAATATACTAAAAAATAATATTTTAAGTTAAATCAAGACCTTTCAACAATGAAAATGAATTTATTTGATTAAAATTTCATTTAAAATTTTATGTTAAATTTATTTTTCTTAATTTATTAATTTTATTGTTGAAATATTATATATTTTTCATTTTGTCTCTCTTTATAAAAATTTGTTTATTTTCCACTATGAAAAAAGATAACATCTGAAGAAGATTTTTCGACAATAAAGATGAATTTATTTATTATCGAAAAGTCTTTATTTATCTTCAGATATTATCTTTTTTCATTGTAGAAGATAAACAAATTTTCATAAAAATGAATTTATTTGGTTAAAATTCTATTTAGAATTTTATGTTGGATTTCTTTTTCGTAATTTATTAATTTTATTGTTGAAATATTTTGTATATTTTGTTTTGTCTCTTTTGATAGGAGTTTGTTTGTCTTGTTTTATAAGAATTTATTTGAAGAGAAATTTGAGTTTAATATTTAAAAAGTTGGACTCATTTAAAGACTTATCAAATTATAATAAATTCGATTTATAACTCAGTATCACTATCAAGTAAAATATATTTTTTATCAATGCGCTGAACACAACAAAAAATTATATACAATTATTCTGCCAATATAATTAATCACAACCCAATTACTTATATATTATAAATGGTTACTTATATATTACAAATTGTCCTCATTAATAATCCATGAAAAACTCTTTTTATTTAAAAGAAAAAACGAAAAAGAAAAAACGTGAAGAGTGCTGTAGCGTTAACTTCCCCGGGAAAGGAAAACACAAATAGGAAAATATTAAAATCTGTCTCTCTGTGTATATATATATGCACACAACATTGCAATACAACCCAGAACCAAAGAGAACTCACTCTTAATCAACTCTTCAAATCCTGAATTCCGTGTCGTTTCCAAAGCCAAATTAGACTATAGTACCTCTTATCTATGGAAGTTGAGACGCAATCTCTAGCGCCTACGCCGTTCCCTTACTCCCTGTCAAAAATGGACATTTCTCAAGACTTCCGCCCTCCTGAATCTCCGGTTACAGGTGATCGGGAATTCGACGGATTCGAAATGCCGGCGTCGTCGGACGAGGATGCCACCGGAGTCGTGAAGGAGTCTATCGTCGTCGGCGCTGGGAGTGAGAGTGCAGCTGTGAAGCTGCAGAAGGTGTACCGGAGTTATCGCACCCGGCGTAGGTTAGCTGACTCTGCTATCGTGGCTGAAGAGCTCTGGTATATGGTTCCCTGCGCCAAAATCTGTTCTTATATATACGAGTATATATTTTTTTTCAGAAAAAAAAATCAGAATTGAGAAAAGAATCGATTTTATTCAAAAGAGTAATTAATTAATGGTGGATTTACAGGTGGCAAGCGATAGACTTCGCAAGGTTAAACCACAGCACGATTTCTTTCTTCAATTTCTTGAAACCGGAAACTGCAGCTTCTAGATGGAATCGCATTAGCTTAAATGCTTCTAAGGTAAAAGCCGTAACCTTTTTCTCTATTTTAACTTAAAAGGATGATTCAAATCATTAATACTCACATAAATAAATATCAAGAAAAGGACATTTTTTTCATAAATTTTTTGTAATGAAATGTTTGAGATGATTTTTTTTTTTTTTTAAATTTTTTTGTTGGGCAGGTGGGCAAGGGATTATCCAAAGACGCCAAAGCTCAAAAATTGGCTTTTCAGCATTGGATTGAAGCAGTAAATATTACTAATTTTTTATTTTTGTCTGCTTTTTCACTATTTAATAAATTTTTAATTTTGTTTTAATTTTTGTGATTTTTTTTTAGATTGATCCAAGGCATCGTTACGGGCATAACTTGCATTTCTACTATGAAGAGTGGTGTAAGACAAGTTCTGGTCAGCCTTTTTTTTACTGGTATGCCGATTTTTTGTTGTTTTTTTTTTTTTTCTTTCTTTCTTCGCTTTAGGAGAAGAAAAATTTTGAGTTTATTTTTTGTTTTTCCTTTTTATGGCGGGTAATGGATACACTACAGCATGAAGCTGGCATTAAAGAGATTTTTTTTTTTCTTTCAGACTTGCAATCAAATCCTAATTTTGTCGTGTCTTGTTGTTGTTGGTTTTCTATTTTGATTTGTTCAGTTGTGATATTAGAACATGATGATGATAAGTTTAGGTATAACTTGTTTCGATTGAAATGAATAATTGTTGAAAGGTGTTTGTTTCTATTACTGTGTAGGTTGGACATTGGAGATGGCAAAGAACTTGATCTCAAAGAATGTCCGAGGTCAAAGCTTCGACAACAATGCATTAAGTATCTAGGACCTGTATGTATTGCTTGTCGACTGCAACGCAGTTATAATAACTTGAAATGTATTATATAGCTTATTATGAGATTGCTGAATTTAATTTCTAACCTGCTGCCCTTGTATCTCTTTTGCTCCATTTTCAACTCGATGAAAAATCAGCAAGAGAGAGAACACTATGAGTATGTTGTTGTTGAGGGCAAAATCACACACAAACAAACTGGGAATCTTCTTAATACGTCCAGTGGATCAAAAGGTACCAAGTGGATATTTGTTATGAGCACCTTTAAGAGGCTGTATGCTGGTGAGGTAAGAGGTTAATTTTAAAGGAATACGCTGTAATCTAATTATATTCTAAGTTTAGGGAAAAAAAATTTAATACATTGTCCATTCTTCCAGAAAAAGAAGGGAATTTTCCATCACTCAAGTTTCTTGGCTGGGGGTGTTGCATTAGCTGCTGGAAGGCTAGTGGCAGAGAATGGAATTCTTAAGGTATGTTTTAAGAAATTGTCTATGGTAGATTTAGTATTAGTACCATAACTACCATATGGGCATTAATTGGCTTTGAACTTAATGAGTTTGGTGTTTCATGGATTGATATTATAGCTATCTTCTACATATAGCTCATATGACTCATTGCTTCCCTTGGACTCTCTTGAATTAGTCCTTGCCAACATAATTTAGACTCCCTGCTCCGATTCCAACCTACACCTACCTTCCTTATCAGATAATGGAAAAAACCCAGAAAGAGAGAGAAATTCATTTTTACTTGGTGCAAATTGATTCTTGAATTTTAGGTCAACATTCAGAATTCTTATTATTGTTTTTAATTTCTCAGATATCAACTTAGTCCTTGCCTGAGATTGGCAACAGATCGGAACTATATAAGGTTTATTCATAATATCAGGGTAGTTTATTTCCGATTTTATAGTGTGATTTACGCCTCAGCCTAGGTACCTACTATGCGGAAGAGAGACATTGGCAGGCTGTTGTCTTGAATAATGACAATATTGAGTGCTAAACATGCTAGTTTCTTTTGGCATGCTTTTGTGCTTTGAAAAATTTAACTGTATTCATTGCAGTCACAGTGATTGTATCCCCTCAAATTGAATGTGCTCAAGCCTAGCATCTTATGAAATTGAGCAGCCTTATTTGTGAACCCAGACAAATGGACTAAAATATTCATGATCTGTCCGTATTCTTGAATATTCACACAATGAGAATTAAGGGTCGTCTTATGTTTTCTTTACTGTGCCGTTAAAAAATGGATAAATGGGGAAAGATAAGGTGCCTTACATTTTAAATCCTGCAAAAAAACTAAAATATGTACTGGTGTCCGAGGACCTCCAGATAGTGTCTCATCATGCATCTTATTCACATGCATTTTAGTTGGCGATTCTAATAAAATTTTCTGTGTTATCTGTAGCATCTGATTGGGATTGTTTTAACTTGCAGTCCATTTCTCCATATAGTGGACATTACCGACCAACAGAAGATAGCTTTGATAGCTTTCTGTCACTTCTACAGGATAATGGTGTGAACCTTGATGAAGTCCAGGTAATTATTTTGTCTCACTATGTAGTCCCAGAAAGATAAGGGCTTAAATAACTGGGGAAATTTTGGGCTAGTGGAACACCAACGTAATCCTCTCTTTATAAAGGTGATTGGTAAAGATCCTGTAGTCATTTTTATTGGGCTTGGACTGTAGGGTTTTTAATTGCATCTGTGTGGCATTTTCCTGATAGTGGCTTGATTGTTAATTGTGGAAATGCAAAAAGTAAAATTTTTCTGTTGGTGGCTTGATTATTCATTTTATCCTTCACTTCTCTTGTTCTCAGGTAAACAAGGCCAGTGAAGATTCTGACACCTATGATGATGGCAAATTCTCTGCCAGTGATACGGTAATTACAGTTGTAACTGAGGCAGATCCTCCCAAACATGAAATTCGCAATGAAGAGAAGGATTCTGCTTCAGAACCATCAAAAGCTGCACAAACTGAAAGCAGAGGTGAATACCAAAGGACTTTATCTGGTGGTCTTCAAAGCCCGAGAGCAGAAGTTCCAGAGAAATCCATCTTGCAAAGAATCAACTCTAAGAAGGCAGCAAAATCATACCAATTGGGGCATCAGCTGTCACTGAAGTGGACAACAGGAGCTGGCCCAAGAATTGGGTGTGTCGCTGACTACCCTGTGGAACTAAGAGTACAAGCTTTGGAAATGGTTAACCTATCTCCAAGAACTCCGCCTACTCCATCAACCTACGGTCGGATCGCTGGTCTCGCATCACCTACAGCTTAACCCACATCTGCTATTCCTAATGGTGACGGGACCACTCACAAATATATTTCCTTGTAATTCTTTTTGCCAAGTGGATACAAAAGTGAATGTAAATAGCTTGTTCTGTCCTACGTCACATCAGCCTTTTCTGAAATGCTAAGACCATCATCTTGTCCGCGTCGGATTTCGCTATATCATATTAAGTAGCTTTTAATCCACTACCTTGAAAAATGTTAATTTGTCATAGGCACAACAATCGTTCGTGGTTGTCAACAATCAGAATTTTGGTGCTGAGGTAGACAGTGTGTGTTTTTACCTTGTCAAATCACAATGTCAACGCTGCTGATCAAGATTCATCTGTTGCTTGTCAATATGGCAGGCAAGCCAAGAGGTCAAAAATTTTCCTAAGGGTACGTTGGGTTTAGTTTTTAATCTTTAAAAATTAATTTATTTAAAAAACAAAAATAAGTTATCAAAACGTCTTTGAATCATACAAAATGTTTTCTTTTTAATTTATGTTTACAACTCTTTTTTTAAGATAAACTTTTTCAATGTAGAAAAACAAAAACCAAATATAATGGCACAGCCTCTGAGTTGCTTCATTGTTTTTGGATTGTTCGCCTATACAGCAAGAGAAACAGGCAAAAAGCGATACGATTAATCATGCTTCTTGGAACTAAAGATTATTTATATTCAGTTGGTAAAAGATTACTAGGTTAAAATCTGTAGCCCGAGAGCTCCAACATATTAACTTGTTCCCAAAACAGTCTGTTGAAGCGTGGGAGAAAGAGATTCAACTGTCATGTATATGAGATTTCATTACTAATTTCTATTCTTCTTTTCATGTCCCTTTCTCTAATTAATCACTCTCATTATTATTGCTTGCATACGAGAATGCCTCTCTCTCCATTTCTCCTAACTCGATTAAAACCAACCCTTATCCGAACCTCTTATATCAGGACCTTTTCTTGAATGTTCATTATAAATCATCCAATATTTTCTTATTTCATATTCATATGGGAAACTTCATAAAATCATCCAAAAAGAAGAAAAGAAACATTACACCACTGAATTCCTTAAGATGTTTATTGTAAAGTGAACAATCACTAACGCAAGCCAAAAACAACACTCTCATGTGTAACAAGATAGAGGATTTTTTAATTATATATGAAATATAAGAAGCAACTTATGTCGATCCACTGACACGGTAGCTATCCTGTAGCTTTTGCTTGCTTTCAATGGCTAAGATTCTTTTCTCCAGCTGCAACACCAAAACCCGGTAATAAACACATGAAAAATATCATTAGAAGAGATGTTATGTGCTTTGTAATTGAGAAGAACATGAATTGGAAGTGGCAGTGTGAATAGAACTCCAAATAAAAAGATTGCAGCAAGGAATTAACAGGTTTCTTTAGAAAAAATTATTAGGTGCTCTCCAAGACGCATGCTGCTGGATCCCAACAACAGAATTCATAATTTCTTATGTTGTAGAGTTTCGTAATCATATCGAGGCATATGGGCTAAGAACTAATAAGAACTTCATAGTTCATACACATGATGAATGTGGTTTAGGAACGGCAACAGAGTTAAGATATTTTACATATATATATATATATATATATATATATATATATATATATATATATATATTTGTTCATTAAATAAGTATTAAAATATACAAAAAATACATATTTTTTAATGGATTCTCGCAGAGATTCAATTCAGAAATTCTTACTAGAATTCATTAGGTGAGGTATATTCTACACTTTCACCCTATAAAGGTCATAAAATAAGAAAAACTCTTCTTATATCTCTTATCTTATGTCGCACCTAGGAAGTGGACATAAAATATAATAACTACTTAAAAAATAACACATAATATGCATTTTTAGTATTATACCAAAAAAGTGTCCAAAATAATACAGAAACTTGATTAAAATTAGAAGTGTTAGATTCTGCATAGCTCACATCTTCAATTCCACACTACTCAATAAAGAAAAAATATATATTTAAAATAATTTATTGTTGATTTTCATTATTATTATACTACTAATTTAGCAGTTGAGTGTTTAACTTGTATTACAGGAAATCAATAATTCGATAAAAATTTCAAAGCACATTACCTGAATTAAGGTCTCAAACTTGCCTCCCAGAAGACAATATTCACGAGTAATTATATTCAAGGCCTGCAGGCACCTGTAAGGGCATCCAATCAATTAAATCGATAATTACATTCAGAGAAGGGATTTACATGTAAATAGAAAATAATTCAGAGCTAAATAAGGAACACAACCCCCACCCCCCTTTTGTTTTCCTTGGATTAATTAGGCTTTGACTGGAAATCAAACTTATGAACTCAGATTCTAAGACACCTCAATACTGCTATATTAATTGGCAGAAAATTTTCTTCTTAGATGTTAGTTTTCTTACCCTCCCTTGTTTTTGTCATCAAATGCCTGTTGAAGATCAGCACAAGCAAGTTTCAATCTTTGGGCACCAATGCTGAGAGATCAAACAGTGGAATATTTATGTATAATTAATAATGCGATTAAAAAGATGAGCATTGAAATATTGATCAATAAGCAAATGACCAAATTAATTAATCAAGTTCATTAAACATTTACCTTGAGCTACTTCCTTTCAGTTGATGAACACAAGCTTCCAACTTGGAGAAGTCCACATTTTGTTGGGTCCTGAAAGTTATTAAATGATATATTCATCAACAATTAATGGGGAAATTTTTTTTTAAAAAAAGGAACCTAAAATGAACATGTCAAGTTTGAGATTACATGTAGTTGTTCAATTCTGTTATGATCCTTTTAGCATCATTGCAGAAGGAAGTGATCACTTCAACTATAAAACTGGGATTGCTTTCATCTTGCAATGCTTGAATTTGAGCAAATTGCCCATCCAACACTCCCTAAAATAAATATAGTATATGATTAACTCATGTTCAATTAACCATTATTCTACCAATCCAATCAACAACAAAGAAAAAAAAAATTCTGGAAAACAGAATTCCAACTTGGTATTCCCACAAATAATTAAATGGCTCCAAAATTCTACTAAATAAGTACTATACTAACAAACATATAAATGATACATGAACACCACATGCACCAATTTGAGCACTCACAAAAACACCAAAAAACGCTAACAATATCAAAAGACAAAATCCACAAATAAATGTGTCTAAATATGTACCTCGTCAAACATGGATTGGACAAAGTTGTGAAGCTGTGATTTCAGAGCAGATAGTGCCATCTAATTCAAAGCTCTAATCAATAAATGATTTTTCAAAGTTTTGAAAACAGATAAGATAAGAGGGTTGTGAACAAGTAGGTAGTAGAGCAAGGTGTGAGAGTGGCCTTTATATGGTATGGTAATGGTTTGAGTCTCTTGTTGGCTGTTGCATTGCTTTCATGTAAAAGTCAAGTGGCTTGGTGTTTTGAACTGACAGTCAAGTGGTTCAATAAACCTTTTCCTAAAGATTCCTGAGATAAAGAAAAATTTGGCATGCAGTGTTTGCCGACGTACACTTTTGTTTATGATCATATCCATCCCATCTGGTCGTTCTCTCCTTCCATCATGTGTCAATTTGTTTCTTCCTTTTTGAATGAAGAATTCATATTATTTCCACACCCAAAAAAATAAAAATCTTCCCTTCTCAGTCATTTCTTTGAATGATAAAATAATAGAGAGTTGTCAAATTGGAGACAATAGTATATGAAGAGTTGGTGATAAGAATCAAAATTGAGAGATTAAGTTCATTAATTAATACTGATATTTTTTTTAGCCAACAAAATTCTATATATATTACTAAGTTTGGGAGACTAACCCTGTATTTAGGAAAGAATAAATTAAGGAGAGAGTAAAAGTAGGGTGGAAAATAAGGAAGAAATGAAGTTTTCCTCTATTTGGGAAAAAAAGAAAAATATAAAGGAAAAGCAATAATTTGTATTTTATCTTCGTTATTTTCTCTCAAAAATAGAGAGAAAATATATGAGATTAGAGGTAATTTTTGTAAAATGACAATTCTGCCCATAATTTATGAAGCTGTTTGATGCATAAAAAAAATTAAATGGTGTTGGTGGATTATCGCTTGAATTGTTATTGAATATAAATGTATGATAATATTTAATAAGATTACATGTATTAATGTTTCGTTAATGTAAAAAGTTGGATAATTATAACTTTAAAAGTAGTGATTGTGTTATATTTAATATTATAATATATTTTTTCTTGTTTAATTTTTTTATTTTCTCTAATTTATTTTAGTAAATAGATATTATTTATTTTCTTAAATAAAGGGCAAAATAGAAAATATATGAGATAATAATTTTTTTCTCTCTTTTTTGTCCAAATATGAGAAGGAAAAATAAATTTTATTTTCCCAATTTTCTTTTCTCCATACATAATTTTTCAAACATAGTGTAAGAGTATTTTAGAAAAAATTAGAGAGATAAAACTGCAAAACCTCATATATATTTGTAACTTTTTAAAAAAATTTAGAAAGGCCAAAAGTGCCATAAAAAAAGTTTTGGAGGTCAAAGCTAACATTTGCCTGTCCTACCTGCGCCCCCGATTTATACTGAATCTAATGAAGTCATAATCCATGGGCATTGCATAACTCTATTGAACATAATATTTAAAATATATTTATAAATATTAATAAACTTAAAATATTTATTATAAAATATATGTTTAAGTAAACAATATTTACTTTTTAAGATAGATAATATATGAATGTTATTTTTTAATCTTGTTTGTTTTAATTGCCTATTTTATATTTTTAATAATTTTTATTTCAATTTATAATTTTTTCAATTATTAGTTTTGTATAAAAATTAATAAAGATCTGATTTCTTATGTATCAAATAATTAATTTAATAATTGATAAATTTTTACTTCAAATTAATTATACTTGACAATTGAGAAGTTTTTAAATTCTAAAATCCAAATTAATTATCACTTTAAATAATTTTTATTTTAATAAAATTATCATAAACAGTTAATGAATTATATAGATAATTTAAAATTTTACATAATAACATCTGTAGCATCTTCATAAAATTCGCCTTGATGATTAACTTTTAACAAATTTCAGCTTTTATGCAGATTTAAACTCAAAATCATTAAAAAAAAAAAAAAAAAAACAATACGCTTTCATGGTCTTTAAGCCAACATCCTTCATCAGGAGTTACCAACTCTGACTCTATTGAGGGGGGATCTTGCCCTGGTGACGGTGCGTAATAAACCGCAAGACAGACATATGGGACTCATGGTCCACCATGGACCGCCCTGCTCCCCTCGATTGAACTAGTAGTCCAATAGTGGCTAGGTCCAAACCGCCGCTACCACATCGTTGTTTGCATCCAACTACACATTTGAATACTGCTTTCCATATGTGCAGACAATGAAATTAAGAATGACAACAGGGTGGGACGATGGTGGAGGCGTAATCCCCACCCTCAACCTGTAGAGGAGAAAGAATGAAGATTTTTCGTTCCGTTGGGCATGAAGGCGAAAAATCTCTTTCGTTGTCATTTTTAAATGCAATCATTTTTTTTTTTTTGCTTAAACAGATGAGCCATATTAGAAATGTAATTTATTTTAATATGAGGCAACTTTAATATATGTTCTATTTTTTAACTTTTTTGAGTTATAAAATGTGAAATTCAATATTATTCACATATCTTCTCTCAAAAATTAAATCATACTTTGATATTTTTCTTCGAGTTTTATCTAAAACCTTAAGATTATACATATTATCCACTTGGACAATTAGCCTAATTAGCAAGTTAATTTTTTTACTTTAGGGTTTGTGTAATTAATTTTAGATCAGATCATGTATTACTATATATATATATATATGCATTAAATGGTATTTTGTAAATTTAGATAATGTATTCAATGGAATTTTGTAAATTTAGATAAGGAGGTGCATAAAATGAACAACTTGGTAATTCTGCATATAACCACAAGAACGAAGAAAATATTAGATTACTATATATGCATTCCATGAACCATATGATTTAACGTTGATAATTGCATCGCTTAACGTGCGAGGAAAATCTGATATTGCTTGATAAAGAGAGAGAAATGTCTAAATTTCCATGCCAGTAACCATCAGAAGGTATATAGAAATCAAAAAGAAAAAAGAAAAAACCATATAAGGCAGATTATAAACATGTCTTTTGGTTCCCTACCGACCTAAGAAATCAATTCACAATGCTGCCTTGTCCATAACCACACTAATTATATAAGCACCATCAAAGTGTATATGTGTGTTATAATTGAGTCTTTTTTCACTAATAGGTCCCTTGGACTCATGAGTCATCATATATTTATGAGTCATGATTCTTGGTAGCATCTCTCCTGGTCCTGGCTATTACTTTGATGTTCTATACCAATTAGGATGGTGCATTTTTTTCCCATTTGGGTCACACATGTGTCCTGTATTTGGCTTCTTTTACTCATCTATCAAGAATAAGATCAACCAACATATTGATAGTGTTTATGACATTAGTGTTGAATCTTATTAAGACCAAAGTTTTCCCCTTAAAATTTTCTATATATGTGAAAAGATAAGGACATACCAAAGACAAAGAAGTATAATCTTACTCAAGATCTAAAAAATGAATTAAGGTTAATTAGTTGTAATGTTGTCTAGAAATTCATCTACCTAATAAGCTCAAAATGAAAGACTATAGTGTGTAAATAGTTTTCTTGAGGAATTAACAAATAATGGAATATCTTCCCTCTTCATAGGTTTATTAGTAGGTTTTTTCGATTTTCAATTTATAATAAAAACGAAGATAGATTTCAACCACAATTATCATGAGAATTCGTATTAATTTTCTGACACTTTCAAAAAACATTCTAAAAACATTGTATTTGTGATATTATAATGGAAAAATTAACATTTTCACATTATTAATTGAGCTTATTACAATTTGATTCGGAAAGCTCAACATTTTACTGTCAGATATGGATTATTCTATAATTTTTATCATGATTTATTTCTAAAATTGGGCTATGAGAAGGCAATTTCGTTTATTATTATTATTATTATTATTATTATTATTATTATGTGAATGATTTTTATTATTATTTAATTTAATTTTAATTTTAAAGTTTATTTTATATAAAAATTAAATAGGTTATATTTTTGAAAATAAATGAATATGGTAATTTAAAAACTTAAGATTATATAATCATTCATTTATTTTTAAAAATATATTATAAATAACTTTTCATTAGACTAAGTTTCGCGATATTAAATATTAATTAACTTGCAAGTCAAAAGAAATATACTTATAAATTAACAATAGTGTACTTTTAATAAAAAAATCTATATATTTGTTGATAAATTCAAATATACCAGTAGTTGTAGAATAATAATAATGTATCTGAAATAAGAAAATAATTTATCTATATTACAATACCAATATACTTATATTTACAAAAAATGTAGAAGATTACTACAGAAGTCAAAACAGACAATCAAATGTATCTTATTTAGATCATTAATATAGTTTTATATCAGCAGCCTAATAAAAATGTATCTAAATGTTTAAAGTTTTTTCTTAAACAACTTCAATACAACACTAATTTTTATATAGTTCATTAATAATTTAAGCCTATATCAACATTAAAAATCCTAATCCATTTGTAACAAGTATATAATTCTATTAAAAACATTTAGCTTTAAATAATATATAATATAAAAAACTAAATAAAAAAATAAATACTCATTTAATATAAAAATGATAGAAATATTTACTAAATAAGAGATTTTGAATAAAAGTTTCGTGATTTTAGATTAGAGAGAACTTTTAGAGTAAAAAAATCGGAGTCATTCATCCTATTGCAAGGAAATCAATTAGTTCATTATTTTGAAATTATAAATCTCACACCCTTGACTAAAAATAATTTTACAAAACACAAAAAATGAATGCGTATTAAAGTTAGAACCACGAACCATGAAATAATTTGTGAACTCTCCATCTGATGGGTTAACCATGCCTGGCTATATATATATATATATATATATTACAGGACGAAAATAACACTTTGATTAGTTGAACTATTTATTATTAAAATTTTGATTAAGAATGAAAGAGTTAGAAATATATTTATTATTAAAATTTTTCTATTTGCTACGTTAAAAAAATACATCCATTTTTAACATGAAAATTGTAATAACTATACAAATTAGTGATTCACCTTTTTTTTTTTATAATAAATTATATGTAATATAGGCTTAATAATCTGTGCTGGGTATGGAATATGAATATCTACTCGCTCTCGTTTTATTAGTATTTTTTTTGTTTTTTAATTTCCAACTGATATTTGAATTTTTGTAATTAGGACTACGCAATTCTCCAGTTAAAATTAAAAAATTATGATAATGTTAAAAATATATTTGATATATTAATAAATGATATTTCAGTACATAAATTAATTTATTTACTTGTAAAACATAAATTATTAAACATATGGTTAACTATGAAAATTTTATTAATAATTTAAATTTTATTTTTTATATATTTTAAAATATTAAAATACTTCTCCTAAAAATGAGATTTCATTTTTTATGTAACCAAATATGCTATACTGAATAAGCATAGTTGGCCAGTACATTGGCTTTCACTTTATTGACTAATAGGATTAAAATGAGTAAATTTGCTTCACTTTGTTGACTGATAAGATTGGAACTAGTACATTTGCCTCACTTTGTTGACTAGTAAGACTGAAAGTCGTTTAACGCAATCATGGTTATTTATTTCACCTTAGCATGAATGTTTAAAAATTGTAAATAAATAAGGACAATCTTTGAGCTACTTAAAATTAATTTAAAAAAATATAGATTGATTTGATATTAATTAAATCTAATCTAAAATTGAGTTAAATAAATTATCGAGTTGAATTTAAGTATTAGCATACTCAATTCAAATATTTGTAAATATAATTGAGTTTCAATATTTTTATTATTTTATCATTTATATTTTAATTGAGTCAAGATAAATTTTAGATTCAATTGAGCTTAATTAAATTTAAATTTGAAGTCATAAAAATTTTATATAAGTAATTGAGTTTCGTAGATTTTGGAAAAAGGCAAGTAATCCCTGGATGAATGTAGGGATGAGAAAAAACTAGATCAAATATAAAAATTGACCGAATCGATTTGATTCGATTCGGTTCGATTTTTTAATAAATTTGATTCGGTTAAATTTTTATTTGAAAATTTTCAATTTTTAGTTCAGTTTTTTATATAAAAAATTGAATAAATCAAACTATATTTTAAAATACATGTAATTTAATTAAATCGAATAAAACCAAGTCGAATCAAAATTTTATAGATATGGTTTGATTTGATTTATATGTCTATAAAATTTTGTTTATTTGGCTTTTTCAAAGTTTTAATTCAGTGCGATTTGTAAATATAAAATTCAGTTTAATGGATTTCAGCAAAAAATCAAATAGAACAAATCGAACCAATCAGTTTCTCAGCCTTAACTGAATAACTAGGAATAATGCTTAAAACCTAAGTTTTAGGTTCAAATCTTACCAAACTTGGTACGATTTCTTAATGTTTCTTAATATATTAAAAATCTTTTTTTCTCCACTAACGCATTAATTAATTTATTGTGACTTATATGAAAGTATTGAACAACACAACACCAAAAAACAAAAAATTACATTCTAAGAAAAATGATATAATGTGTTAAAATTGACCCCTTAAAAAAGCAGTCAAATAAGGCAGACAGTTGTGACCAAGTGTATTAAAACTTTAAGAAATTGAATTGAAAGGATGAATCACAAATAGAAATTAGATAAAAATTAAGTTTGATAACAAATTGAGTTTAAATAAATTTGGGTTAATTATTGCTACAAATTTAGAACTAACCAATTAGGTAATCAAACTCAAACTATTATATACCTTTTATATTTTATGCACATTTTCAATATGAGATTTTAATTCTTAATACTCTCCTCAAGTGATAATTACGTAAGTTAACTATTTGAAATTAAAATTTCTCTTTTTGAAATTGAATTAAATGTAGTGTTAATATCTGATAGGAAGACTAGTGCCATGGACATTCAAATGAGAAATTAAATTAGATTAAACTTACTTTGATATTATATTAAAAAATTAAAGAAATTAAATTAAAAAAAATAAATTCGAATAATATAAATTAAATAGAGATTAAATTTGAAAATAAATTAAATTTAATGTAAAGTTGGATCAATCATCCTTAAAAGGTTTAATGTACATTTTGGATTTGAGCAAGTGAGAAGACAGAACTCAGCAATGACAAAAAAACACAATAACAAGTAAAAAAACGATTCACTTGACTTACCCTGTGATTGGCAATTTTCCATAGGAAGGAAAGAAAATAAGGAAGAAAAATAAATTTTATTTTTTCTCCTTATTTTCCTCCCTCATGATTGGATAAGAAGGAGGGAAAGGAAAATAATTTTTATTTTCCCTTGATTGGATAACCAATTGTGGAAGGAAAAAATAATAATATGTAATATATTTCCAATTTTATCGTTTATTAAATAACACATTTGAATATTTAATTGTATTGTATAATGATAAAAAATAATAATAATTATTTAATTGATTTTATATGAAATTAAAATTTATATAATGATAAATATAATGTTAATACGAACAAATTGCACAAATTATTTTTATATTTGAAATGGTAAAAAAA
>CATIWR010041366.1:0-11472 GCA_949677035.1 Omphalea diandra | reverse complement strand
TATATATATATATATATATATATATATTATTTAACATAAAACTCTCTAATTAAGGTAATCATAAAATCAAGGATCCACTTATGGTCACTTTAACTATAACATTCCTTTCATTATCATAAGCATTCAACATTGATCTTACATGTTCCATAAATCGTAGTATGCCTCCACATTATTTCCATTAATCATGTTTTGTAACCATTTTACATTACATCAACCTTAGACATATATGTATCATAATATTCATAAATTATACTTGCCAGAGATTACTAAGAATACAAGATATACTTAATACATTTATAATTCTTCCAATTATACATATACATCATTACTATAGGCAACTACAAAGAAATAAAGTAGTGCTTTGACAATAAAGAAGTAAAGTAGTGCGTTGACAATATATGATACATAACTTAAAACCTTCATTTATAGCCTTTAACCTTTAGCGATCAATCATGATATCAATCCTATGCTAAACCTACAAAACAATTTGTGTAGGAGGTGAACTCCTTATGGAAAATTTAGTGAGAAATTTATATTATCCATATGCATGTTCATGTGCCTTTACATGAATCCATCTCCAACTACATCTCATATCATCTGCATACATCATTTACACTGTAAAACATTAAATACATGGATAAACTGTAAAACATTACCTAAATGGATAGTCAAGTCCATGGGAACTTTACTTGGGTTACTTTTCTTTCTTACATAGGGGAGTTGCCTCTTTAGCCATGTGCTCTTAGAGGAGTTGTCTCACCAGCCATATCCTTTACTTATCTCAAGGGAGTTTTCTCACCAACAGTATCATGCATGCATAACCTTACATTCATTTCACATAGTTTATAATCTTTACAGAACTAGCTATGACTCTTTGGATTCCTACTTTTTTCTTAAACTATCCTTACATCACATAGCATTTAAATATAGCATAGGATAATGGCATTTAAATATAGTATAGGGTAATGTCATTTCATTTTATAAGAATTCATATGACTTTCATATTAACATAGCTTAGCTTACTATGTATTATACATTTAAACTTAATGCATGTGTGCAATGGACAATGAAAAGCAATTAAAATCCCTCACCTTTCATTGTTATCCATAGCTCTCCCTTGCTTTGGTTTTGTTGTTTCTCTATCTTTTTGCCTAAGCCTTACTTGCTCTTAATCATCTTTCCCATGCATATGCCTAAGCATAAACGTCCATTACATTATTACTATAACATCTAGGATTAGAGAGTTACTCATGCCCATCCATAAAACACATAATGCAAACATAAAGTATAGTATAATATGGAAAAATACCTTATAAGAATAATGAAGTCCTAAACAACAATCAAGCATGCAAACAAACCTTTCATTAGCTCTAACTTATTACATAACTATCATCCTTCACGCATATCTTATTATCATTACTTCTTTTTATCTCATTAATAATATCAACATTAACAACACCATATAATCATATAGTAATCCATAGTTAGAATCCTTAACTCATTTCATAATCAATAATTTGTACTCCTAAATTCATCAACCTACTCATTTCCCATCATATCCCATCTATATACTCATTAGGACATCCATGCATTATCCTACCCCAACTAAATGAAGAACATCTCCTCCATTCACGTATAACACAAATCATAAGGTCTAGACTATCAAACAATATTAATAAACTTAATTTAACATGATTTCTCTTCTTAAACATAATTTATTTGCATAAGGACTTCATAAAGTCCATTAAGACATCAATATTTCCTTCATCTCAACTAACGTGTAAAACACCATTTAAACTTTAATTTTATCTTAAACATGAATACAAAAATACTAATTAACATCTAGTTAACATTAATCATCAAGAATTAAAAGAAATAACTCATAAACTTTAAGCATTTCTATGACTCTTTTTGAAGACAACATCCCTTTTCATGTCTAACTAACATAAAACTTCATCTCTTCCATCATCATCAAGTTTAAAAACAACATAGACACACTTATTCAAGCATAGAAAAATACACATTATAACTTACTTGAAATAAAGAAGATGAAGTCACAAACTTGCTCAAAAAATAGAGGAAAATAGATGAGCAAACTTGATTCTCCTAACTTGATTTGTTAGCCATGGATGGAGGAAAGATTTTCATAGAGTTTGCATGTGTTTTAGACTACTAAAAATTGAGGATAAATGGAAAACAAATTTTTTTTAGGATGAATATAGAGAAGAATAGTTTAAAAAGATTAAAATGCCTAAATGGAGAATTGTAGAAAAAGTCCACCAAAAATGTTATTTTCAACCTATAAACTTATGCTTTCACCCTTTTGTCCTTTTCCATAATATACTTTAAACACCACTATAGGCAATAATAATGACATAAAAAGGAGTTAGAGCCATTTTTAAGAAAAAGGTAAAGATAAAAGAGCATGAAAAGTCCAAAATGCCTAAATAGTGCAGTCATAACTTTGAAGGTTTTGCTTCTAACCTTTTGTTCCTTTCTTCAACAAAAATATATCTAAAATATATCTATAACACATTATTATCACACCATTTAAATGTACATTAGGCATATAAATTATTCACATACTAAGCAAACATAGACAACAACATTAAAATAAGGTAGTTATACAACTATCCAAGTCTTCCTTCATTCATTCTAGATATTTTAAATACAAAATTTAGGCATCTAAAATACATTTAAAACACTTCATTAACATGTCATTTCATCACACTTTAAGTATAACTACATACCTTAGTAACCATTGAAGATCATATACCTAACTTAGCATATACCTTAGCTTCGATCATCCATTCTCATTTCTTTTTAACATGTACTTTAACATAACTTTCTTCCACATATAAAATTGGCATATTTTTTATTATTAATCCTTTAATTCCTTCATTCATGTATGTTCATTAATCATCATTTCTTACATATGCTTATTTATATATCTTATCTGATACTTACTTTTTCATTGTGATTTAGCATTTATCACCTTCATATCTCTTATTCATTCTTCCTAACTCATATTATGTCATAAATAGTCATCATTACATCATGAAAATCATCATAATCTCATCAAATTTAGCCTCTTTAAGCTCATCACTCGAGGGAAATAGACCCCATTTATAAGAGCCCTAAGAATTAAGCTTTGGGCCTCATAAATTTGTATAGAGAGATGAACCGAGATATGAGGAAATCATCAATGAGCACCATGGCCCTATGGCCTTACTTTTAGGGTTTATGAAGTAATATTATATCATATATGATCAAATTTATTCACTATTCAATTTCCAAATTGGGGATAGGACACCCTTTAACATTTTCTCCCACTACATTAATTATTTTGGCTTTTAGAATCAAATCTACATTGAAGCAAAACATGATGCCAAAAAGTCCCTTACCAAACATAGTAAGACGCTCCCTTATTAGCATTGCACCAAATCATTACCTTTTTAATTTGCGTTAGAGGGGATGGCAATGAAAAGGTCTCTCAAAAGGACCGTGCTTTCCTCATTTACCTCATTCTTAACAAGCCACTTCAAAGTGGTAGGTATTTTATGGATTAATTGATTCATGTGAGTGTTAAAACCAAAGCCCAATTTTTTCTTTCCTCCCATATCATTTTCATCTGTAAGTTTATGTGAGCATTTACTCCAAAAAATGAACTTTTTCTTACCAAAAAAATACTCTTAAACACTAACTTTCTTAATCCCCATTACTTGATAAATGCCAAGGCCTTCCACCCTAAGACTTATGCTTACTTATTAGGGGCTTAAGGTGCAAAAAGGCAAGAAGAATCACAAGCCTCCAAGAGAAAGAGCTTAGTGAGTGAAGAAGAAGGAATTCAAGAAAAGAAGCCCCTCTTTAAATCCCTAAGGTAAAATCAAAGTCCAAGTCTTTTCCTATTTCTCTCTCTTTCATTAATAAAAAGTTGGATAATGTCTTAAGGGTGGTGAAGAGAAGATTTAACCTCATCACTCATGTCCATAGTGGCATTATTGACCTACAAGAGAGTATGGGAATTGTGCCTTGCTATCTCTCAGATTTTGAAGAGGGAGACACCTATGAGGAGGTGTAACATCCTATCCATATTCATTAGCATTCATATATGAACATATTCATTGCATAAATATTTTGTAATCCCACATAAACATATGTAATGGATAAATGATCATTTAGCTATTTAAATTGGATAAGCACAATGATGACACTTGCACCATTACATTTGGGACACTTGAACATATATATGATGTTTGTATAGTTGCATGGAAAATTATCTTATGTTGTGTGCATGATATAGCATTATAAATAATAGTGTTTTAAAGCTTATTTAAAAGTATAAGGAGCATATAGGGATTAGGAGATGGATGAAGGTGATGCAGGAGTGAAGAAGAGACACTAAAAAAGGAATAGTGAACTTTCAACCAATGAAAATCAGACATCATAATTTTGTCTTATAAGAATAGGTTTACAAATTGAATTTTTCATCCTTTAGAAACAAAATATAGAGGATAAATGTGAGGGGCAGCATAAGAAAGAGAAAGTTAAGGAAAAAGAAAGAAAGGAAGAAGAAGAAGAAGAAGAAGAAGAAGAAGGAGAAAAATGAGCTACCTAAGAAGGAATCCTAAGTTTTTATAGTTTTGGAAAAATAGGTAAGTTCATTTATCTTTTCCCATATGAAATTACTCCCTCATGACATGTTAATCATGCATGGTTACTAAGAATTATGGAGTAATTTGAGGTAGAGGTCATGTATGGAGGTTGAAACTCAAAAGAAATAGAGTTGATTGTGTTAGTTTTGTTGTTAAAATAGTTTGTTGCATCCACGATTTCATAATCCTAGATAAGGAATTAAGGAAAGTTTAAAATAAAAATTCATGTAAAACAATTTAGCTTAATTTGGTGTGTGTGACGAGATATGGCTCCTTCATTATTCACAACTAACTAAAATCTCCTCGGTCTTTCTATTTTCATATATTTTGATGACCTTATGTGTTGATTTAGATAAAGTACAAAACATGAAATTTGTAGGGTTATATTCCCTCTAAATAACTATAAAGCATTTTTGTTTGATTTATTGTGTGGAAAGAGATATAGGTCATTGATAAAGACTGACCCTGAACCCGATGAAACCTTATCTGTCTTTTAATTCTATTTTCCAAGAATTTGATGGCTATAAATTTCGAATTTGATGATGTGCCAAACTTAAACGTTCTATATTTATGTCTAATATAGATTCCTGTAAAATATTTTTGCCAAATTTAATATGGTTGATGAGATATTATACCTTTATCATGACTGATTGTCAACATATTGAAAACCTGCTCACCCTTAGATTGGTCATTTGTTTTAGTGACTTTATAGATTGAATTAGACAATGAGTAAAACATGAAAAAAGTTCTATCATGTGTTTTTTTTAACTTCTGGTAAATTAGTTTTACAATTGAATGTGTACAATTTTAGATACGTAGAAGATTGTAAGACCTACTCAGACTAAGATGACATTGAAATAGGAAAAATTCAAAATTTTACCACATTTTATATATGTCTTATATTAACCTTGACTATCTTGTATCATTATATGTCTAGTTTATTTGAAAAAAAGAATCAAGTTATTTGGATAAGTATATCTAGAGTTATTACTATGAGAATATAGCAAGGTCAGGCTACCATATATGGAAAATATGCATAAACACTAGGTCCCCTTGCATGGATCATGCCATAGTTGCATGCCAAGCATTCATAATCATTTTAACATACTTATAACCATGTATGTATCAAATGTTAAGATCTTAACACTTTGAGGAAGTCCTAGAGAGAGAACCAAACCTAGCAAAAAGGTTGGTCACTTCAAAGGGTGAGTAAAAACCATAATTAGATTCTAATGTGTATGTGTGATCATTTTATGATTTGATTATGTTTTATTACGTGTATATGTGATTGAATTGTTACACTTTACGTGTGAATATAAGTCAAATGAGAATTATATGCTCTTAATGATTACTTGGTATACTATTATGAATGAACACTTACATATGGAACTAAAAGGATGTTGTGATCGGCTTGTCAAACACTTGCAAATCACTTGGAAAAGGGACCAATATGTCCTATTGGCACATGTTATTGATCAAATAATTCACTTGTTATATGTTGGCTAGCAAAATCAAATGTCACTTGAATCGCATGAATTCCTAAGAGCAGTGTTTGCCTTACAAGGTTAAGTCAAAAATCAATCTATTGCATTTACACTTGTATAGTGAATTCTTGTACTTGTAATGTATCCTAATGATATTTGATTATTGGTTGTGCCATAGGAATCTGATTATTATTTTTTTTCATTGAGTTGTGACTCACCAAGTCACAATTATATTTTTCAAATACTGAAGCATAGGGTTTGGATACTTTGGTGCATAGAGTTTTGCATATAAACACATGGACTACAGGTCGTCAGCTGAAGTCCAACTCTCTCTCTCTCTATCCTTACGTCATGTACATATATCTAGATAGGAACCAATTTATGGTCACTAGCCTTGAACATTAGTTAATATATATGTTCATTAAACATACATTGGATTGTGTATATATGATGAATCAACCTATATACAAATGTATTTTTAGACATGAATGCCATGATTTGTAAATGAAAATGGTTATTACAGGAGGAAAAGGGCAATGATGGGGAAGAAAGTGATCAAACCTAAGGCAGAGGACAAGTTCAAGGCAATAACACCAATGAAGTGAAGGAAGACCAAGTAGAGGAAAAGGATGATGAGGATGTTAAAGATAGTGATGTCTCCCCAACATTTTATAATTTTTAGTGTTTCATATTTTTAAAGTTTTAGGTTTAATGTTTCCATAGTTTCTATCATATGTTTAAAGTTTCTTTTAATTTATGGCTTAGTAAGTGTGTGATCAAACTTCTTTGTGTGTTTAACTTATCTATATAATTATGTTTTAAGTTAATCAAATTTCCCTTTCATTTGTATTCCATCAACTTATCCTATTATGTTATGTGGCCAATTACTTATATTTCTGCTAATTGATTTTATTTGTTGATTGAACTTTAGTACTTCATTGGATTTGTCACAATCCCTCTCCTATTTTCTTTTATATCTCTATCGCTCTCTTTTTTATCTTGACAAAGGGGGAGAGAAAATTGAACTTGATATGCAAAAAGATGATAACTAAGTTACTAAGTTGGACTTATTAATTTGACTAAGGGGAAAGTGTGGATTAAAGGGGAGCATATTTACAATTTTAAAACTTTTGGACTAAGTGTGTACACATCACTTTGAATCTATAAGAAGTCATATTATTCACTTCACATTAACTTCCAAACTCATAAAATACTTAAGAGTATGAATATTTGGTTCTTTACCATTTTCATATTCAATTTAAATGGTCAAAATCAAAAAGGGGAGAGATTATTAGGTTGGTCAAACTTAAGTCAAAACTCTCTTTTGATCTTGATAATATAGATTAAAAGGTTTTAATTATTGGACTAGGTTGATGAAACCCTTATCAAACCTCTATTTTGATCTTAATAACAAAGATTGAAAGGTTTTAATATCTTTTCTAAGTGTTCTTATTGCAATAATTAAGTTAGAACATCATTAGAAGTTGAATGAAGCTCAAAATTAAATTATGCCAATAATTCACAACTGCCACCCATAAAATAGTAACCACTATATCTTTCTTATCTGCTATTTGTGATTAAGTTGTACAAAGTTTGGTGTGAGCTTTAAACACCCTTTGGGATTTGGTTTGAGAGTGAGCCAATAGAAAACTCTTATATAGGTTGAGTGTTAGCCTTAGGAAAACCTTATGAAGTTGTATGTGAGCCTTTGTAAAACAAGAGTTGTAAAAGTTTAATGTGAGCTTACAAAATATCATTTAGTATTAGTGGAACACCCAATTAGAAGAAATGGGTAATGGTTGTAGGGTTAGTTAATACTCGAACCATTGCAAATTATTGTGTATTCTATTCTTCTTTTACTTCTTTTAATACTTGCAGAACAAGCCTTCTCTTCAAGATTTTAAATTTCCCACCAATTCAACCCTTCTTCTTGATGCACAAGGGCCAACAAATGGTATCAAAGCATGACCTTAATTCAAGCTTAATTATGTGAAAAAAGATCATGGCACAAAAAGGAATCCATTCACACTTCAAACCCTATTTGATGGATCCGACTATACTCAATGGAAGTATAGGATGGAGATTTATCTAGATAGTGAAATGGTGGATTTATGAGACATTATAGCAAAGGAATTCAAGCCTCTAACCAAAGTGTATATGGTAGTGAATAATTGATTCCATGGGAGGAATGGATGAAAGCTCATAGAAGGTAAAATGGCAAAAACAAAAGGGAAATGGCCATTCTCCTTAGTTCCTTATCAACAAAGGAGATTGGTTGTAACATTCCTATCCCTATTCATTGGCATTATCACATGAATATATATATATTCATTGCACAAATGATATGAAATCACATATGAATATATGCACAGGATAAATAATCATTTAGACATGTGAATTGTAAAAACACGACAATGACAATTGCACCGTTGCATTTGGGATGCTTGAACATATATGCAGTGTTTGCATAGTTATATGATAAATTGTTTTATGTTGTGTGCTTATTATAGCATCATAAATAATGGTGTTTTAGAGCTTAATCAAAAGTATAAAGAGCATCTAGAAATTAGAGAATGGACGAAGGTGATGGAGGAGTGAAGAAGAGGGACTAAAAGCAAATCTTTTAACTTTCAACCAATAGGAAATCAGCCCCAATCTTTTGACTTATTTAAGATAAAAATACAGACCATTAGGGTCAGATTTTGAGGGAAAAAAACATGGGTTATACCAGAAACAAAGGGAGAGCTAAGGAAGAAAGAAAGAAAGGAAGAAGAAGAAGAAGAAGAAGAAGAAGAAGAAAAAGAAGAAGAAGAAGAGAGGGAGAAGTGTGGGTTGCCTAAGGTTTTCCAATTCTGGGACAAGAGGTAAGTAATTTATCTTCTTCTCAACTGGAATTAACCTCTCATGACATTTTAATCATGCATGGTTAGTGAGAATTATGGAGAAATTGAGGTAGAGTTCTTGGATGGAAGTTGTAATCCAAGAGAACAAGAGCTAATTCTGTTGATTTTGGCTGTTAGAGAAGAATTTTGCACCCAGGATTTCATAACCCTAGAAGAGGAATTGGGGAAAGTACAAAACATGAAAGTTGTAGCCTTATGTCTCATATAAATGTAGATGAAACAGTCTTACTTGATTCTGTGTGTGTGAAGAGATATGACCCCTTCATCAGGACTGGGTCAAATCCGAACTGAGATGATCTTAGTCTTCGGTTTTGTTATATTTTGATGACTTTATATTCTGATTTTGACAGAGTGCAAAACATGAAACTTGTATGGTTATATTCCCTCTAAAGACCTGTTAAGAATTTTTGATTAATTTTCTGTGTGGAAAGAGATATGGCTCATTGATTGGGACTGATATTGTACCCAGATGACACACCACCTTTTTTTTAATTCGGTTTTTCAAGAATTTGATGACCATAGACTCAGAATTTGATGATGGTCCAAACTTGAAAGTTGTATATTTATGTCTGATATACATACCTATGAAATATTATTGCCAAATCCAGCATGGTTACTGAGATATTGTCCCTTTATCATGACTGGTTGTCAACATGTTATGAACCTACTTGTCCCCAGATTGGTCCTTTGTTTTGGTGACCTTATAGACTAAACTGGATAATGAGTAAAACATGAAAAATGTTCATTTATATGTTTTGTAACTGATGTTAGAATTTATTGCAATTGGACTAGTACAATTTGAGATATGCCCAAGAGAGTAAGACCTACTCAGACTGAGAGGACACTACAACAGGGCAACATTTAAAAATTCACCACATTTTGTGTGTATCTGATATTAGTCTGAAATTTGAATATGTTGTCCCACTATATGTCTAGTTTTTTTGAAAAAAAGAATGAAGTTATTTGGATAAGTATATCGAGAGTTATTATTGTGACAGTGTAGCGAGCTTAGGCTGCCATATAAGGAAAATATGTATAAACACTAGGTCCACTTGCATGGATCATACCATAACTGCATACCAAGCATTCATAATCATTTTGATATACTTATAACCATATATGTATCAAATTCTAGGATCTCAACACTTTGAGGAAGTCCTATAGAGAGAACCAAACCTACTGTAAAGGTTGGTCGCATCAAAAGGTGAGTAGAAACAATAATTGGATTCAATGGGTGAATGTGATAATTGTATGATATTGTTGAACGAGGATAATCAATCCTAGGTTTAGAACCTCTTTTGATCTTGACAAAGTAAATTGATCATCACTAATATTTCAAATAAGTATTGTTGTTGCAGAATTGAATCAATCTCTCAAGAAGAAATGAAGAAGTTGATGAATTCCAAAGTAACATGTAAATCGCGACCGCAACCTAAGATTTACGATCGCGATTCATGTTAAGACATGCTGAAAATCAAGCAGGCGAAATCGCAGTGTCATTCTCGGCCACGATCCTTGAAAAGAGAAAGGTCAGATTGACACAGATGAATTCGCGGTAGAAATCTCAGCTGAGTCGCGATCGCGAATTTCAAAGAAATTCAAGAGGGAAGCAAGTCCACAACCACAGCCTGACAAGTGTCCCATAAGACTGTTGGAAGTCAAAAATCGCGAAGACATCTTGCTGGTAGCGACCGCGATCTTTGTGGAAGAAAGTTAACCATTTTGGCAGTTGAATTTGCGGCCTCTGTCGCGTCCTGTGCAAGAAACACTTGCGACCGCGACTTCTGAAAGTAGGTGAAGGACAACGGCTATATTTTCTTACTGAACTAATAAGAAGGTGCCACGTGGACTAGCCGTTAGAAACAAATAGGGTTTCTCTTGAAGAATTTGGATTTCGCGATCGCGAAAGGCAGTAGCGACCGCAATTTCACCCTGACAAGCATTAAATGCAAAATTTGTCAAACATGTCTCAAAGATTTAATGAGCTATGATCTGCAATGTCTCTTTGGTGAAGTTTGGCTATAAATACCCCACTAAACAACCATGAATAAGGTTGCTAAGAAATTTATTACAACTATTGAAAGCTCTTAATCTTTGCTACTCATTTTCTTCATCTTCTTTACATGTGTTAGGTGTGAGCATTAAACACCAAATTGTAAGGTTTTGTGTTAGCCTGCAAAAACACTTTAAGAAAGGTTTAAGTGTAAGCCTAGAAAACACTTTGTTGTAAGGTTATGTGTTAGCCATTAAAACACAAGTTGTAATAAGTTAGGTGTGAACTTGAAAACACCATTGATTTAGTGGAATACCCAATTGAGTGATTGGGGAGTGGACATAGGGTTAGTATTGCCCGAACCACTATAAAATCCTTGTGTCTTCATCATTCTTTCTTCTTCTCTTCATCTCAGTTTTAAAATTTTTATTCACCAA
>CATIWR010041364.1:0-10423 GCA_949677035.1 Omphalea diandra | reverse complement strand
TATTAGAAAAAAAGATATAGATAGGAGGAGTTTTCCTTATCTAAGTGTTTTGTGTTTTAGATAACATCATGGTATCTTAAGAAGACCTATTTCTTTTTTGGTACATCTTATTTGCTTTGTTTTTTGGTATCTAAGTGCTTTATTTTTAGATAACATGCTTTGTTTTGTGTATGCATTTCTAAACATGAAATGCTATGATTTGCAACTGAAGATGATAGTTACAGTTGGTGGTATTAGAGGGTTCAAGCACACGCGGGGCAGACGTGCAAATCCCAGTGTGTATGACATCATGGGGCCGACGGGCAAATCCCGGATGTTGAGTGCTCTGATATGTACCAACTGTAGCCACGTTGTGATGTTACAATTTGTGGTATCAAAGCTGATTTACAATGAGAACAATGGATGTCACAATTATTGGTTTGACAAATGAATTTAGATGTTACAGTTTTGGTTTTAGAGAGGGCTCAAGCATACGCGAGGTAGACGTGCAAATCCCGGTGTGTATGACATCGCGGGGCTGACGGACAAATCCCGGATGTTGAGTGCTCTGATAGGTACCGATTGTAGCATTACAGATTGTGGAAAAAAAAAAAAGAAAATTGGTATCAGAGCAACATGATTTGTAAACACAAGTGGTCGTTACATTTGTTGGTATCAGAGCAATTATGAATATGGTCGTTACAGGTAGGCTCAAAGTTAACCAGTGTGCCACCTAAGCTATTGCCTTAGGAATCAACTTGGTAAATAAGTCCCCCATATAAAAAGAAAAGGAGGTAACCACTTAGATGCTCCTCTTTTGCTCAAAGATGTTGAACCCCACCATTTGATAAGGGAAGTTAAAGGAAGACACCCTATTATTCCTTGCATAGAGTGCAACAACCACTACCTTAGAGAGATTGTCTAAGTTGATGGCCTTTAACTTCTACCAATTGAAGGGAATGTTCTGCTATTCTAGTATGGTTCACACCCTTTATTGGTAGCCCTTCAGCATCATGGAGGTTAGGTCAACCATTTTCTTCTCACAACAAACAACTAATGCCACATAGTTAACCATAGTCTTTCGATAGCTTGGTTATTGCCAAAAGATTATCTTCATGTCTAGCTACTTCTTTAAAGCCTTTATTTACGTATTCTTTTGATAATACATTCAATTGCTTTTCTCTTACTTAACCTCTTTGACTGCTTTATTCATCTCCAAAGTATTGAAAGTAATCTCCTTTATCTTCTTTTTGGTAGCCTATTTTGATAAAATTAGAGATTAAATAAACATTCAAAAGAAAAATCCAAACTATATCAAGTGGTCATACTTATAAAAGTTACTTCTTCAACCTCTACTCTATACTTATAAAGGTGCATGCCAATCATCCCCTCAATGTCCTCAGAAGAGCAATCTACCCAGTTTTGGGCATTTAGACTAAGGTGAACAAAGTCTAGAAACTTATCATAAATGGATAAGTTCTAAATCAATCTTGTTTATGTTCACCTCCATCTAGGCACGTGGGTGTAGACATTCTGCCCCTAATGCCTCTAAGACGTTTAACTCAGTTTCTACTTCTTTACACAAATTTTCCCCTATCTTATTAGTATTCTTCCTCTTTTTACTAACCATCTTCTTCCTCTTTTTACTGACCATCTTCTTAAGATGAACCCTAGATAGGCATGAAGCATATAGAGAGGTTGTGGTAGCAGTAGGAAACCTGTTAAGAGTGATAATTGAAGAGGAAGGTGCCATTGCATCTGATGAGCCACCTTTGTTCAATTAGTGAACAGTCCACTAGACGAGTGAAGGTTGCTCCTCATCATCATACAGGTTGATGGCAACATTTTTTAAGAAGTTTATTTCTATAATAACCAAAATTAGTAAAATATTAATCAAATACTAGCCTTAATAACTGAACAATATAGGAAGAATGTAAGAATATATTCCATTTCCTTCTCTTTGCTAAGGGTTTTAGGTATGGCCCATGTTCAGTATCAAACTAATCATTGCCTATTAGTGAGTTAAATGGTTGTTTAACTCTTAAGTCCTAGTTCCTAACTAACCTCCAAATACACCTCCTAGAAAAGGGTTGGACCATGCTACACTCAACTACTAGATCAATGAATTTTGCCTCCCTTGTGTTAAAGGCTAGGGAGGGAGCCAAAGGGCTTATCAATAAAACTCTTACAAAAAATGTTCATATTGTTAAGGTGTTCGATCAAAAAGTATTTATAAGTTAATCTTCACTAAAAAGGGTAGGTCAAACACCACCTTAACCTTTGATTTGGTGGTTAATGACAAAAATGCCTAGGTAGATCACCTAGTTAGATTGTAGAAGTTTTGAATAACAATGTTATTCATAACAAACCCATTAAAAAAAAAAAGCCCCATAATAAATAGTAGAAAATTTTTTTTCCATTGCTAAAAAATGGAGTAGGCGAGAATAACAATTGATAAAAATTCATAGCTAAAATTTAGAAATATATAAGTAATGAATTTTAAAATCCATTGCTATTTTAGCAACGCTGTAAAATCTGTTGCTAAATTGATATATTATATTTTCTTTAAATTATTCTCTCCTTTTCAAGTAGTCAAGTTTATTTTCCTTCTCTTTCATTTATCATACTCAACCAAACATAGTCCCATATATAAGCAACCACTGCCAAATTACCTCCCTATCTACGCATTGCCACATTTGGTCTATGATTACTACTACCTTTGTAATCATTGTTTCATCTACTTCCTTTGTTGTCATTATTGCCTTTACTACCACTATTGTTGATGCTAACTTATGGTACATAAATTACTTACATGCTGTCATTATTGGAGATCAAGTTGAAATAGAAAAGATTTGGTTAAGGTTGATGTGTGATTGGGTATGCTTAATAATTTTACAGATGAAGTACTATTATGAAAACCATAAGCATTTAATTTACTTCTCTTATGAAGTGTATGGTAAAACTATAGCTAGCTTTCTTCTTAAAGATAGCCCTCTTCATCAAGTTAGCTTTCACTTTCATTATAGCTTTTTAATATTTATTTATTTAGTTTTTGTTATCATTTTCACTAACGCTATATATAGATAGAATTTTTTGTGTTTTAATATTGATATGTTTTTGTGTTTTAATTAAATGTGTAAAATACTTGTTAATCTACAAAAATGCTATGAAGAATAAGCTTATTGAAGTTTAAGTAAGCATTAGTTATACATGTCTATTAAAGGGCAAATGTTTTCAAAAAGCAAATCTCTCATATAAATCCATCATAAGTTTTAGATGAAATCAATCAATACATGTATACATGTGAAGGTTGTGTCATGCTTATAACATGATAGATTAAAAATTAGTAAAAGAGAACTTTAATAAATACTAAAATAACATGCAAGAACTGACATTACCTTTGTGACAATAGGCTAGGGCCACACACATATTCAGGCTTGGTTTGGCCCTATAAGCCTTAGCCACTCAATGGTAGAAAGCCCAACTTGGTATATAATGGATAACTGTTAGGTCAACATTGGCTCAACCAATATGTAGCTCTTCAGCCCATACTCATTTTAATTCGGAAAGAATAACTTTTATTAGGAACTTAGTTCCTATATAGAAAGACACATCTCATTAGGAGGAATCAAAGTCTTAATCCAACATGGACACAAGCTACTCCAATTACTATATAAAGGGTCACTACTAGGTATTTCATTCATTCTATTCTCACACTCTCACCTTAACTATCACGTAGAGTTTGTTAACTTAAGCATTGAAGTGGAAGTCCAATACATAGTCATATTCCTCTCTCATTGTTACTTATTTTGAAGATACCGTGCTAGAACCACTCGAGCTAATCATTCCCAACCTAAGAAGACCCTGCCGAATCTACGACCTTGGTAAACTTTACAACATCAAGAAAAAAATCTATTCTTTTTTATAGCAAATGTTGTTTAAGTAATGTAGAATTTGATGTTTACAAAGAGAGATATATTTTGCTTATTATGTGTTGTCACTTGTGTATACATTATATATATGGTTACATTATGTATATATGGTTCATTATACATTAATAAGAGTCTACTGCTTATGTGATCCTAATCTTAAAATGAAATTATTTCATCTAATCATTTGTGTGATCCTAATCTTGAAATGAAATTTATATAATCAAAATATGGTTTTTATTTAAAAAATGAGGTAGTCCACTTGATGATCAAGTTATAATATTTGATTAGATCATAAGTTGTTTTTTTAAAAAGAATAAGAATATAATATTATGCTAAAATTTACAAACAACATAAAATCCTAGTTAAGTTAATAATATTGAAATATATTAACAAAAATAGGAGGAGGATGCAACTTCAAAATGCACAAAGTTCAATAATGAAATTATATTGTAACCATGAGGCATCAACATAATCATTACATGATTCTTGTTGGGATTTATCTTACCTACTACTTTACTACTTATTTATCTAAAACACAATAGGAGTTAATGTTTGAAAATTAGATGGGACTGATCGGTCATATTAATAAAATTAAGAATCAAACTAGTGATTTTTTCGATTTGATCCGAATATGTTTTTAATATTATTTTTTATTTTTAATTATTTAAATATATTTATATATTTTTTAATATTTTTAAATCTATTTTAGTAATATTTTAAACTTTATTCATGATTAAACCAATTAAACTAGACTGGTTGACCGATCGAATCAGAAACTAATCAATTAACCAATTCACTAACTGATCTAGTTTTGAAAACATTGGTACTAGTCTATTGATAAGTTGACTACATTCTTATTTGCAAGATATGTGTGTTCCAGCAAAAGTGTTGACATGACTTATTAGGAGAGCATAGATTCACAAATCCTCTATATTTAATGGTAAATGCTTCTTAGCTTTCATTACATTTTATTGTCTTCCTAATATATGTTTGGGTTTCTAGTATTGTTCAGTTAATATGTGGATGCAATCTAGCATATCAGGCATGTAACAAACATTTTTTTATGAATTGATGTCTTCATCCTTCAAATGGATAAGAATGTGATGTTCCCTTTAATTGAGATTTTGGAGTTATCTCCAAATAAAACATTTCCATTTATTGATTCATTTAACTCTAAAAATATGTCCTTACTTCGATACATGTGGTTACTTGCTCCTGTATCAAGATACCATGCATTTTCTTGACCATCATTACAATCCTTTTATGTTAGTAGTAAAGTGGCATCTTGTTGTATTTCTTCTGTATAATTTTCCTTTTCTTCAACTTTTTTATTTGAGGCTTTTATAGTTAAAAGTGTAATGTTAAAACTTTTGACAATTGTAACATTGCACCTGAGTTTTGTCATACCTTTGATATAGTTGTGCTCTCCCATGACCTCTTCTTAAAATTTCTCTTCTTTCATAATTATTGTCAAAATTGTTAAAGTTAGCACTAGAATTCCTACTTCGTTCACTACTTTGAGTTCCATTTCATCATTGACCATGGCCTCATCCTTTACTATGTTTGCTTTTATTGTTGCCATGACTTTCTTATTTCTCCTTTAGTTTCATTTTAAAGAGTTGCTCTATAACACCATACTTCTTCTTATACTTCTCTCCATATGATTGTCATGGTTTTATCTTAAATAGTTGCTCTATAACACCATACTTCTTCTTATAACTCTCTCCATATGATTGTCATGGTTTCATCTTAAAGAATTGCTCTACTTGAAGTTGTTTGATTGTCATGGTTTCTAAGTTTTTAGTTTCTTCAATTGTTATAATGACATACTTAAACTTAGGATCCAATAAACAAAATATGTTCTCCATTACCTTGATATGTTCTAATTTTTCATCATTCCTTTTTATTTAATTGGAAACAACCAATAGTCTCGAGAAATAGTCAAAAACTATCTCAGTTTGTTTTATATTCGATGATCTAAACTCTCATCTTAGAGTTTAAAGATGTACTTTTTCACTTTATCTTCTCTTTTATAAAAGGTTAGCAATTTCTCCCATGCCTTATTTGAATAGGTTTCTTCTAAAATTTTTTTGAAGCTATCATCATCTAAATCTTGGTAGATGAGGAAGAGAGCTTTTTTATCCCTCTTTCTGTAATCATGTAGGCTATCCCTTTATGTTTGAATTAGTGATGCCCCTTTTTATGTCTCGATTTATCCTTTCTCCGCAGCCTCCCAAACTTCATGTGCTCTAAGGAGTGCCTTTATTTTGATCCTCCCATTATCACAAATATTAGCCTCAAGTTGTGGATATATATTAGAACAAGTGTTAACTTATGTGTTTACCTTAAACAGTATGTCATATGGATTACCACCTATTCCATATCGTACGTTTAGAGAATTGAGAGGAGATACTACCAAAATTCTATAGATATAAATAAGTTTTTGTTTATAGTTATGTAGAGTCACATTTTTGAATGGGATAGGTTCTGACCTTTCAATTAATCAAAGGAGATATAAGGAGTTTAGTCAAATAGTTTCCAAGCAAAATATATATGTAACGCATAAAGTATAGAGCATGAACTATAACATGATCCTAAATTAAAGCATAAAGATAACATGAGATCATATCGTCAATGGATGTATGTTAGGATTATAGATGGTCTTCTAAACCAAGATTTCTTAGATGGTCTAAATCATTTATTAACTTGTATGTAGTGATCTAGAAAGTATAGATGGTAATAGGATCGAGTGTCTCCATGATCTCCATAATTGTCAACATTTTAGATATGATGATGAGACTATGGTTAGATTCATCAAATTAGCTATGGATTTATATTAGGTTATTATGATTGGATTCTTCATAGAGAAATTTATGTGAGAATAAATTTAGATCAAACTGTGTTGGACTAGGGTAGTTAACCCTAAGTCTTAGACCTCTTTTGATCCTGACAAAGGGATTGATCAATTCTAATGTTTCAATTTAGTGTTGTTTTGTAGTTTTTTTGTTAATCTTTAAGTTGAAAGTTGGATAGAGTTCCTAGTCTTCAAAGAATGTAAAGTGACTTCTAAATTGACTGCAATCTAATATTCGTGACCGCTATCCATGAGAAGACTTGCTAAAAAATCATATAGATGAAATCACGGAGTCATTCTTAGCCGCTACTCATCCAAAAGTGACAGACAAATTCATAGTGTGTATCAAGTCTTAATCGCAATCACAAATTTTGAAGTAACTCAAGATGCAATCAAGTCCACAACCACAACTTGACAAGTGTCTCAAGTAACTATTGAAAGTCAAAATTTGTGTTGAAAACTTGTTGGTAGCGACAGCGAACCTAAAAGAAGAAGATGAACATTTTTGGCCAATGAATTCGTGTCCTCAGTCGCGTCCTATATAAGATAAATTACAATCGTTACTTTTGAGAGCAGGTGAAAGGCAACGACTATATTTTCCTAGTGAACTAATCAGAAGTTGCCACGTGAACTAGCCGTCAGACACAAATGGGGTTTTCCTTATGGAATTTGGATTTAGCGACCGCGAACGAGTAGTAGCGATCGCAAATTAAGACTATCAAGCATTTAATGCGAAAATCTATTTAACACACTTCGAAGATTTTGTACCAATTTTATTGCAACGTCTCTTTGGTGGGTAGAAGCTATAAATACCTCACCAAACATATGTAAATGCAAGAGAATTGATAACTTTGTACCCAAATTCTTGCAATTTTGCTACTCACTCTTTTCTATTCTTTAAGTCATTGTTGGGTGTGAGCATAAACATTAATTGTAATAGGTTATAGTGTGAGCCTGTCAAAACACTAAGAGAGGTTGTTGTGTGAGCCTATTAAAACATAAGTGTAAAGGTTATTGTGTAAGCCTCAAAACACAAGTGTATAGGTTATCGTGTGAGCCTTCAAAACACAAGTGTAAAAGTTTGGTGTAAGCTTGAAAACACCCTTGAAAGATAGTGGAACACCCAATTTCGAAGAATTGGGGAGTGGATGTAGGGTTGTTTATACCTAAACCACTATAAATTGTGTGTTTCCTTCCTGCTAGTTTTTCTTTTCTCTTTCAAATTTTAATTTTTATACACCAATTCAACCCCCCTTCTTGGTGCCTAGGGCCAACAAGTAGTATCAGAGCCTAACTTCACAATCAAACCTTCATTAGGTGAACAAAGATCATGACATAAGAGGGAATCCACTCACAACTCAAGCCTTGCTTTGATGGAACAAACTATACTCATTGCAAGTATAGGATGGAGATCTATCTTGACATAGATGTGGTGGACCTTTGGAATGTGGTCATCAAGGAATGGAAGCCACCCACCAGAGTTATGAATGGTAATGAAGAATTAATCCCAAGGGAAGAATGAGTTGAAGCTCATTAGAGATTAAATGGAAAGAACAATAAAGCAATGGCTATTCTTCTAAGCTCACTCTCTAGATAAGAGATTGAAAGAGTACAACATTATCAAACAGCTCATGCCATTGAGAAGACTCTAGGGAACTATCATGAAGGCACAACTCTAGTCAAATCAAGTCGTTAGGAGATGTTTATCACCGAATGGGAACTCTTCATGATGAAGGACAATGAGAGCATCATAAAAATGACAAACAGGCTCTTGTCTATCGTCACCAACATGAAGAAATTTGGAAGATATCTCACTATCTATGAGGTAAACACAAAAATCGTTAAAACTCTTCCTCTATATAAATTTAGTGCTAGAGTTTGCAGCATACAAGAGTCAAATCCAGATATTGGAAAGGTTCCAACCGATGTATTGATAGGCAAACTCTTAACTCATGAGTTGGCCTTATAAAAAGATGAACAAATGAAGAAGCTAAGAGGCTAAGGAGACAAACCGAAGAAAGAGAGAAAAACCATGGCTCTTAAAGCTTCAATAAAAAAGAAGGAGGTAGAGATCACCTCAAGTGATGAAGAATGTTACAAGGAAAAAGACGAGTTAGCAATGCTCTATAGGAGGACAAAGGAGTCAATCAAGAGAAGAAAAAAATAAAAGCCTCTAAGAAGACAACTCCTAATCCAAGAGAGAAATCCAACGATGTCATATGTTATGAATGCGATAAGCAAGGCCACATCAATTATGAGTGTCCCAAATTAAAAAAGAAGAAGAGATGGGATAAGGAAAAGAAGAAAATTTTTTCAACCACTTGGGATGAAAGCTCAAATGAAGAAGAGGAAGAAGGAGAGGTTGCCAACATATGCTTCATCGCACAAGAAGATTTTACAAATGAGGTAAGTACTTCTTCCCATTCTCATTCTAATTTCGAATTTGATGAGATAGATGAAGAGCTTCTAGAGGCTCTAACCATGAGGTGTTATAAGTATAAGTCATAAGTTAAAACTTATAAGAAAAGGTGTTCAAAATTAGAAGATGAATACAAGACTTTTAGTGATCTTGTAAATGAGTTGAAGACTTAAGAACTTAAAAAATCAGTAGAAAAACTTTCCACTTCATCTTCTTCTATGGCTTCATTAAGAAAGGAGAATGACACTCTTAAAGGAGAAGCCATAGAGCTTAGAAGCTCAATCTCTAAGTTTCATAAAGGAAAAGAAGCCTTAGACACATTGATTGTGTCACAAAGACCACCTTTAGTTAGACATGGTTTAGGCTTCAATAGAGCCTCCTCATCATCTCATACCACATTTATTAGATCTTCAGAACCTCAAACATCTAGCATTGAGGTAATTGGGAAGAAAAGTGTTTTTAGCACTAAGCCTCCTAAGCCTAAGGGCAAAAGGAAGACTTTCCCAAGCTCTAGAGGCAAGACTCAAAGAGCTAACCATGCCTACATTTACAACAGAAAGCATGGTACTACTCATAAAAAATTTTCTCCTCTTACTCATCATACATGTTATGCATGCATTCACATGACCATGGTATGAAAAGGCCTCCTACTCATACTAAATTTGTGCAAAGGAGAAAGACTCCTAAGTCTAAACTCCAATGCCATTATTGCATGAGATTTGGGCATATTAATATTCATTGCTATATTAGGAAGGCTCACCTCAAATTAGAGGACCCTTTATCTTCTAACCCCAAGGACCCAAGTATGCTTGGGTACCTAAGAAAAGGTAATATCATTATTGTGTAGGGGAATATGGCAATCACAAAATTAAGCAATTGGCATATTGATAGTGGATGTTCCAAGCACATGACTGGAAATAGAAAACTATTCACAGCATTGAAAGAAAAAGAAGGTGGAGATGTCACATTTGGTAACAATGCCAAGGGTAAGGTAATTGGTATTAGAACCATTAGTAAGAATGAATCTTCTTTAATTGGTAACACTCTTTTAGTTAGTGGCTTACAACATAATTTGTTAAGTGTAAGCTAATTGTGTGACAAAGGTAATAAAGTCACCTTTGATCCTAAAGAATGTCGAGTCACCACTTTAGTGGATGATGAGGTTATTTTCAAGGGTGAAAGGAAAGGCAATACCTACTCAATTGACTTAGACAATTTGGCTAACCAATCTTTTAAGTG